>JAGYYJ010002330.1:0-54164 GCA_019671005.1 Hibiscus mutabilis
TTGAGATAGCAGAACATTTCGCAACTCCTCCCCTTCACCGGCAACATTTCCCAAAGCCCATGCACACTGCTCACCAACAGGCAAGGAACTCTTTTCTGCAAAATGAGGAAAAATCAGACAAACTTGCAGCTACTAACCACATGATTTCTAGAAACATAAAACTACGGGTTCAGGGTTCAACTACCAGGGGAAGAAAATAAAAAAGAAAAAAGGACTAGCTGTCATAACCACAAACCTCCAAGGTGAGCAATGAGCAATGGTAATGCAGGCAACAGAGCTTTCGTTTCTTCCGGTTTTCCTGCTGCAATATTTGTAAGACACCAAGCTGCCTCAAGCAACTGCAATTTAATCAAGAAAACATAAAACAAATGGGAAACTAATATGATCTACTTAAATGATTATAATAACTCTGTTCAAAAACTCCAAACATCAGCAAAGCAAAAATCCATCTAAAATATATGCCAAAAAACAAAAATAGTCAAATATATGAACAAGAATTGTACAACAAAAAAGGCAACTATTTGCAGCTTTAGAGTGCTAAAGCAAAAAAAAATTGAATCCTTTCAACCTGTTCATCAGAAGAACCAAACGAAAGGCATTGAACAAGCAAGGGAATTGCTCCAGCTTTAAGAGCAGCTTCAACTGGAGGGAACTCCGATTTCGACAATAACCGCCTTAGTTCACGAAGAGCATTTACCCTCTTCGTCATTGCACCTTTCCCCCTAAATACAGATTCATAATTTAGCATACTACTATACAACAAATATACTATAAATACAACCCAATCAAACATTACTCGTAATATTACAACTAGTAATTAAACTACTAATAAACATACTGGTAAGCTTCTGTCCAAAAAAACATACTGGTAAGCAACGGCGGATTTTATCTCTTCGACAGCTGAAGAAGTTTGGGCATCTAAAAGAAACCCTTCTTCATCAGTCATCATATCATTTTCCTCCACGGGAACATCGCCGCCACCGGTGGCTCCCCCCTACACAACCGCTTCGCTCGAACCAACGATTCTCTCCTCTCTTTCCCCACAGTCACCGCATTTTGCCGTCGTCGTTGAGCCGCCACGTTCCCAACTGAAAAAAAAAAAAGAACGACCCGGATTAAAACAGGAATGTAACGTGTTAGGGAAAAACCTAGAATGGAAGAGAGACGACGGAACCTGAGGATTTAATGGGGTCTCTTCGATGGGAAGCGCTGGAATCATCGGCCATTTTGCTGAACGCTATTAAAGTATGGATTTGAAAATCAAAAGAAAAAATAACACTCTGAAATTACAAAGAGTGGGGGGTTTCGGCAAAGCGCGCAAATTCGCCGCTTTGGATAGATTGCTGTTTTCCGCGAATTATAATTTTAGCCATCGAGTTCTTGAAAAATGCGTTTTTAAAAAAATCATTTCAAAACTAATTATACATAGGGTGTACAAATTTGAGTTCCATTAATTATTAATAAATTATTTTGATTAATTAGTAAATTTAAATAGCTCAATTTTCAACTTTAAATCGTATTAATTAAAAAAATAATTGATTAATTAAAATATTTAATTTAATTTGGATCAAATAATATTTTTTTACTTCACTTATTGAAAATATTAAATTTAACAACATTATTAAAAAAAAGTATAACTTTCAAAAATTCGCACATAATATTAATATTTTTCTTAATATTATCAAAGTTAAACTTCATAAAAATATAACAACCATAATATTTAATAAATCTTTTATTATAAAAAAACAATCATTAGATATTATACACTAACATCAATAAAAAACAATATAATCAAATAAACCATTTCACTTTTCACTCTCAGACCAATATAAATCAGCATATATCAATATATTATTTGTTTTTTAGGAATAATATATTATATATTTGATGGTTTGGTTAATCTATTTTTCTCAAAACTATTAACTGTAATCGTAATAATTTTACAAAAAATCCATATAAAAATTGAAATTTTTAGTTCAGATAATAGAATTTCTGGATTGATTTTTGTAGATTTCTGATAAGGTTTTGGTTTGTCATATTTTTGGCACATTCCTAATTATACATTGAATTGTCCAAATTAAAATTGAATTAATTGAATGTCTAAATATAATTGAAATGTGTTATTATGTCATTTTTTAACTTAAAGGCTTTGGGCCAATTTTTAATTTTTTTTAAAGTCAGATGATCATTTTGTAATTTTTATAGTTTAGGGACTTAACAAAAAGTGTCCTATATATGTAGTTTATCCAAAAAAAAAGTGATTAGTATACCATTTTATGTGAGCTCCTTTATTCCCACGTGTAGCTAACTCAGTGGCTGTTCCTTTCCAGTTACTTCCTCGGAGTTTCCACCCGTTTGCTTTACTTTCTCAGCAGTTTCCCCCTAAACAAACACTAGAAAACAACAGTTTTAAATCCAAATCTCCCGATCTAAATCCCTCCCGAAACCAACCTTGATCTCAACTTCTCCTAAAACCCAGATCGAAAATCCCCACCATGACAGCATACAACGCATTAAAAGCCGTGAGCTTAACTCACGTAAGGTACCAAAGAGGCGACCGGCTCGGCCTTTTCTTAGCCTGGGTTTCTCTGGTTCCCGTTTTCATCTCCCTCGGCGGCTTCGTTTCTCACTTCATCTTCCGTCGAGAGCTTCAAGCGATGTTCTTCGCACTGGGCCTAGTTGTATCTCAGTTCATCAACGAACTCATCAAAAAATCCGTCCAACAAGACAGGCCCGAAACCTGCGCCCTTTTAGAAATGTGCGATTCCCATGGCTGGCCTTCGAGTCACTCGCAATACATGTTCTTTTTCGCCGTTTATTTCACCCTTTTGACTTGCAAAGGGATTGGTGGGATTTGGAACGTTAGAACCAAGTGGGCTGCTTTGTTTTTGCCCTGGTCTTTGGCTGTTTTGACCATGTATTCTAGGGTTTATCTGGGTTACCATACGGTGGCCCAGGTTTTTGCCGGAGCTTCGCTGGGGATTTTTCTCGGTGGGGTTTGGTTCTGGCTGGTGAATTCTAAGCTCTTTTGTTATTTCCCTTTGATTGAAGAGAGTCCCTTTGGGAGATTCTTTTATGTTAAGGATACTTCTCATATATCAGATGTGTTGAAGTTTGAGTATGATAATGCAAGGGCTGCTAGGAAAAATATGGCTGCCAGGAAAGCCATGGCTACCAAGAGCAGCTGATTGAATAACAACACATTGGGTATGGAACAAGTTTGTCATTCTTTTCGGTTTTATGTTCGATTTTTTGTTTCATTTGTGGTATTGGAATCTTTATTTGATGATTGATGCTACTTTTCTGCGGTGCATATTTGATAATTTTGCCCCCATAAATAATGCAAGTGTGGCTCTTTACCTATATGTGGAAATTTTCCTTGAATCTCTTAGGTTTTCAATTATAGTACGGATCAAACACTTTGTTTTTTGTACTAATAGACTACAGGTGTTGGGGTTCAAATTCTGAATTTGCTAGATCAAGCACCTTTTACTTTTTTTGTCAAATAGATAGGGGAAGCGTTGTAGTTGTTGGAATTCGAATTCTAAACTTATTGAATGTCACTTCTTAAGAATAGTTGTATGAACTAATAGAGCTAAGCTTCAGGTTCATGGATTAAGCACTTTTTGTTGACCCTGCATGACAGTGACTTTTTGAATTCTTGGGGACTTCATGTAATGAAAACCAAAACATGTGATCCTGCTCTGTCACTAGATAAGTTCATGTCTCATTATATCTTAGGTTGTTTGGTTTGGTCAAGTGAAAAATGGAAGGCCGGAAAGATGAGAGTAGTAAACCTGGAAAGAAAATAAATTCTAAATGTGCTTGGTATGAAGGGAAAGAGAGAGGAAAGAAAATAGAAAGATGACTATTTTTCGTCTCTATGCATAAAAGCTAATCATTCAAAGTTGTAATTATAAGATGAGAGAGCCAACAAGCTGTTGGTTGAGGTGGTAGCATCCTCAACCCCCATAAGGATAAGGACACAAATTTGAATTCTTGGAAATGCACTTGTCGGGAGGGCTCTACCTTCAACGCTCCCGGCCCGACAAGGATTAATCTCAAGTCCAATGTGGCTTGGGGACACCTGGCTTACACACACACACCCTGGGCTAACACACACACAAGAAGAAGAAGAAGAAGCCTTAATGAAAATGATCCCTTACTTTGAATGAAATGGTAATCCTGCAAATGTTCTCTGAAATTGGAACATGAGTACCAACCAACAAGCATTTGTCTTCATTAAAGGGAGGCCTTTTACTTCAAAATTCCTTTGTTAGCTTTCAATTATTAGTGAATAATTAGTTTTGAAGCAGTCCCATTAGTTGCTCCGAACATGTGGGATAATGTTTTTATCTAATCAAACTATGGTGCTTTTTGAAGGAAGCTTTTAGGGTGTCTTGTATGTTCAAGGTACCTATGGTATTCTTAACATTCGGAGTTGATCTTTAGAACGATAGTGAAATAAGACAAGCACGGAATGATTAAACGTAGTGTGACAGGTTAAGGTTATCATGATTACGAAACAGAACAGGTCTTGTGAATGGTTTCAGTTGGTTTGATAAATGGATTAGTACTGCATAAGAAAGGTGGAAGCTTTTATATATTCTGAGTTAATTGTAAAACACTAACAGGAAAAAGAACTTTGGTTCTGATAAGAATTTCCTGTTCGAAATACGGAAACATAATATAGGGTATGGTAGCAAAATGGCTTGTATAGTTGGCTTGGTTCTGATAGTTTGGACTTTGGATGTACATTTTATCATATTTGAGCATGATTTGCTTGTACTAATTTTCTTCAAATGTCATTAGAAACATAAGAACTATTTACCTTTTTGTGCTTAAGATAGAGCTGCTTCTCTGGAAAAATGTATTTCTAATATCTTCTTTAAAATTTTCCCATCGTACTTTGGCAAAGTACGGAAACTGACGGCATAGTTTGACCATTGAATTTTGATGTCGATTGATTCTATTTGGTGTTACCGTAAGTTCCGTAACTCATATACCTTTGTCTATGAAATGCTCATCTTTCATTTTGCAGGTAAGCATCTTCACATCAGGGTTTCAAGCTACAACTTCTATGCCTATGGATGATTCAATGAGCATTGATTTTTAAGGATGCTGTATGTGTATGTTAGTTAAGAACATGCTGCTGTTTTTTTTTTATTGCTGCCATACCACAATGAAAGAAAACATCATTACAAAACATATACTTATGTCATTTCCATTCCTTAAATTTTACTACACTTCTTTGATTACAGTCAATAAAAACAGGTACTAACTTGCTTCTAATGAAAGATTTACAATGTTTTGCTGTTGAACCTGCAAATTTAGAGTCTATTTCTTCTACCTTTCATTGGCAATTCCATGGTTATGTTATTGAACCAAGTAAAGATCCAATCTACATTTTGTATGAAAGATTTGAGATGAGCTTTAAATCTCAAGAGTCTACCATAATTGACGGATAGGTCGGATAATTTACATTTTAAATAGAGTTAATTGCACCACATGTCCCAAACTATGACCTTTATTCTAAATTGGTTCCCCAAACTTTTGAACATTCTAATTTTATCCCTAAACTTTGACCCTCATTCTATGTTGGACCTCCAACTTTTTTAATGTTCCAATTTCATACTCAAATTATCGTTTATACTAAATCATATTATTATATAATATGCATCAGTGTTTTGTGACAATTAATAATTTTTATAATGGTTTTATTAATATAAGATATGATTGGCATATACTAATAATTTGGGGATAAAATTAGAATGTTCAAAATGTTTGAGGATCAATTTAGAATGAGAGTTGAAGTTTGAGGATGAAATTGGAATGTTCAAAAGTTTAGAGGTTAATTTAGAATGAAGGACATAGTTTGAGGATAAAATTTAAATATTTAAAAGTTTATGGACTAATTTAGAATGAATGTCACAATTTGGGAACGTATTGTGCAATTGACTCTTTTAAATAACTGAACTTATTATCTATTTTCATTCATATCACAAATATTCAATTTAATTTAATTTAATTATTTAATTTTTGTTATTAATAAACTAAGTCGTTTATACCAACTTGTTAAACAATGCTACGAAAAAAAATAAAATTGATATTTTACCTAATATATTTTACACATGTCATCAAATAATGTTTGGTCAATAATTTAAATAATTTAAATATAAAAATTTTAAGTTTTGATCTCAAAAGTTCTGCATTGTGGGAAAGGATCCCACAACTTTAAAGAGTGGAGGTTGTTATCATTAGATGATGGTAAGCATACATTCGGCCATGTCCACTTGTCCAGCCATTGGCATAGTTGTTTGAAATTGCAACCCAACCACATTATCCAGACATTCATTCACTCTAGGATAAATCACATGAACATGTTAGCTTCAACTGACACGAATCGGGACCATTCACAACCATAATCTTTTCTCTTTTTACCCGAATTTAATCCCAAATTCTAATCTTCAATTCAAAAAAACTTAATCCTATTAACTTAAATCTAAACAAATTCGATTTGATCATAATAAATCGAATTCGAAATATTAAAAAATTCAAATGATGCAAATTCAAAAATCAATTTTAATAATATATCGTAAATAATTTAAATGTAAAAAAATCTGAAGATTTAATATGGGTATCGATTCATAAATATATAAAAGCATAGCTATCCATCCATTTAATGCATAGAAAAGTTTTGGCCCAATCATAATTTCCTTGAAAACAATCTTCTCCCCATCACAATTAACATTTTTTTCATCATTTAAACTCAATAAACGTGTCATATAATGGACACATTTTATAAAAAAACTAATAATAATAATTAGAGTAGGATTTTTGATCGAAAAGGTAGAGATGTTTATTTTTATTTCTTGGATACAGAAACTAAATCTTAAATTTATCAAAATACAAGAATTAATGACATAAAACGGATATTAATAATAGAGGTATAAGAATAATAATTCAAAAATATAGGGAAAATATAATTAAGCAAAGGAAACAAAAGAGAAAGATCAGGTGTGAAGACTGTGAAATCCAGCCAACGAGAGATCAATGCATGTCATGTCTGTCATTAGGACATTAAATAATAATACACACATGGAGTTGTCCCACCCATGGTTCAATATATTATATGTATGTAATTAAATTCCAAAAAATTAGAATTCATTTAAGCTTAAATAAATTAATTGATAATGAAATATATATTATTAATTTAAAGAATAAAATAAAATAAAATGGTTTAGGTATGCCTCATAAATGTCCCAACCAAACACATCTACATCCATCCTTTACAACTTAGTGCTGTGTAGATGTGACAGTTTTAATGTTCAAATTCATAAGATTAATATAAAAAAATATATCAAAATTTATATAACATGATAGTATAGAGTTAATTCTATCATACGTCCTCAAACTATAGTTTTCATTCTAAATTGGTCCTTCAACTTTTAAATATTTTAATTTCATTCTCAAACTATCACTTTTATTTTAAATTGGTCCCCAAACTTTTGACCATTATGGGTTCATCCTCAAACTATGATTTTCATTCTAAATTAATCCTCAAACTATTTTAACATTATAATTTCACCCCCAAATTATCAGTATATGCTAATCATATCTTACGTCAGTAAAACAGTTATAAAATTATTAATTGTCATGAAACACTGATGTGTATTATGTAATAATATGATGTGGTATAAGCGATAATTTGAGGATAAAGTTGAAACTTTCAAAAAGCTTGGGGACCAATTTAGAATGAGGGTCATAGTTTAGGGATGAAAATGGAACATTCAAAAGTTTGAGGACCAGTTTAATGAGAGTCATAGTTTGGAGATGAAATTAAAATATTTAAAAGCTTAGGAAACAATTTATAATAGAAATCATAGTTTGGGGACATATAGTGCAATTAACTCTAATATAAATAACAATCCTATATTCATTTCTTGTAAATGACCATATAGCATCTTCTGGCTTACGTGCTTCAAAAGATAACAAATTCCATGGAGCCAATTATCTTCAAGTGGAGACCCATCTCCATTATTTTGCTGCTGTTTCTCATGCTTTTCCTGCCTTGTTTTTCAGCAGGTTTGTAGGGAGAGCTTCTAGTTTTACTTCATAATCTATTTTGTTTTAAAACCTTCAATTGATTTTTTTTTTCAGGTTAAAGGAAGCTTGGGTGTATCGGATAAGGAGGTTTACGAGATTGATTATAGAGGTCCGGAGTAGGGTGTAAAAACAGGTAATCGGATGGGTTTCAAGTCGGGTCAAATCGGATACAGGTCATTTCAGGTCGATTTGATGTTTTGACTCGATTCGGGTCGGGCGCGGGTCAGTTTCAGGTTGGGTCCATTTTAGGTCGGTTTCATTTCGGGTCGGGTTCATTTCGGGTTGAGTTCATTTCAGGTCGGGTCCATTTCAAGTCGGGTTCATTTCAGGTCGGGTCCATTTCAGTCGGGTCCATTTCAGGTCGGTTTCATTTTAGGTCGGGTTAATTCGGGTTTCGAATTCGTACTAAGTTTGAGTTTGGTACAAATAGTCGATAGACTTTGGGTTGATCATTCATTTCGAGTTAATTATTTAACACCTTTCACGGAACACGAATCACATTAAAAATAAATATGTATATGTATTTATATGTGTATATATATATATATATATGTATCTATATATATCTATACATATATATATGTATGTATGTAAGTTTTAGTATGTATATGTATGTATATATATATATGTTTACGAGATTGATTATAGAGGTCGGGAGTAGGGTGTAAAAACAGGTAATCATATGGGTTTCAGGTCGGGTCAAATCGGATACAGGTCATTTCAGGTCGATTTAATGTTTTGACTCAATTCGGGTCGTTTCAGGTTGGGTCCATTTCAGGTCGGGTTCATTTCGGGTCGGGTTCATTTCGGATCGAGTTCATTTCAAGTCGGGTCAAAACGGTTCGGGTCCGAAGCAGTTAATTGAGAGTTCATTTTAGGTCAGGTCCATTTCAAGTCGGGTTCATTTCAGGTCGGGTCCATTTCAGGTCAGTTTCATTTTAGGTCGGGTTAATTTGGGGTTTCGAATTCGTACTAAGTTTGAGTTTGGTACAAATAGTCGATAGACTTTGGGTTGATCATTCATTTCGAGTTAATTATTTAACACATTTCACGAACACGAATCACATTAAAAATAAATATGTATATGTATTTATATGTGTATATATATATATGTATGTATGTATGTATATATATCTATACATATACATATATATATGTATGTAAGTTTTAGTATGTATATATATATATATATATGTAAGTTTTAGTATGTATATATATATATGTGTATATATATATATATATATATATAATTGTATATACGTAAGTTTTATTATATATATATATATATATGTCAGGTAAATATCAAAATAAATTAAAGGTCTAAGGTTTAAGGAAATTAAACTAAAATTGGGACTAAATTGAATCAAAATAAAACTAAACTAACAATGACACTAAAATGCAATTAACCCCTAATAAAATGGGTGGGATTTTTCCCTCCATTTGTTTACTAATTTTTCCCTCCATTTGTTTTATCAATTATTTTTCCCTCCCTAATAAAATGGGCGGGAATGGATGGGAAATGAGAATGGATTAGCCGATCTCCCTTGACACCTTGGGATTTAGGTGGTTAGTTTTTTAAATTTTGGGCTAAATTAGAATTACTAAAAAAATTGAGGTTAATTTGGATTAAAAATTAAATTTTAGGGACTATAAATACTACATTGCCAAAAATATCATCATATTAAAAATATTGAACTAGATTATAAAATTTTGAAATAAATAGGGGTCAATTCGGTTAAAAATTAGGGACTAATATAAACAAAAATAAATTCCAAATCCCTTTACATTTATCAACAATTTAAATTCATTAAATCAAGACTTCCTCAATTACACGTGAGGTAAATATCAAGTCAGGTCAATATTAGTTCTGTTCAACAACATGTCGGGTTCAAAACAAATCGGGTAAAATCGGATCTCGGGTCGATTCAGTCGGGTCATATCGGTTATCTGCCAGTTCGACCTCGGGTTCGGGTTCATTTCAGTCGGGTGCAGGCCGGGTTTCGGGTCTACAATAACAAGTGTAATTCGAGTTCGGGTCATTCTCGGTCGGATGCAAGTCGGGTTCGGTTACTACAGTAACATGTCCAAATCTGGGTTCGGGTCAACAACAGCCGGTTACAGATCAGGTTCGGTCATCAAATCCTCAGGTCAAACCAGGTTCTGACTCGATCAGGTTTCAGTCAAGTTTTCAAGTCGGATCAACTTTTTACATCCCTAGTCCGGAGACACACTCTTCAATCCCTCCACCCGATAATTCTCATAACCATCGACATTTAATTCATCGGAAAGCCGATACTTTACCACCTCACAAACCCTCCAAGGGCTTAAAGGGTTGGTTTTGGTAACAAAGGAAGAAATGTAAGTTCCCATTATGATTGACTCAACAAATTTCATCTCCAAACATTGTTTTAATCTTAAAATAAGATATTTTTCCCTATTTTGCGGGCTAAGAAAATCCGTGGGTGATGATTTGAAAACGATAAATAAATGTTAAATTTTTTATACTATTTTTAGCTATTTTGTTAGGTATTTCCTCTTCTAGATGTGAACATTTTACGTGAGATGTGAGTGATATTTGTTAAATTACGGTTTTAAATTGTATTCATAAACCTTTATTTTGTAAACGAAAAAATGTGAGATTGTCTGATTTTGTGTCTGGATACTATAAAGTTCGAGAGATTAAATGTATATATTTTCATCTATTTTAAGCTTTGATTAACGACTACTATTATGGTGTTATTGTGATTTTTTTATAATTATTGATATTTGATTTATTAATTAAATATTATAAAAATTTATTATATGATAAATATTTTAAATCAGATTCTTTCATTTATGACAATTAACATCAAGAAATTAGTTCATCTCATCTCGTTAAAACTATTGATAGTTAATGTTATTATTTCTTTTTGTCTAAAACGAAAGGGAAGGCTTATATTTCATTTCGTTATCCCATACGGACATTTGAAAATCTGTCGGCATACATCTTAAAATCGCTACTAGAAATACAAAATACGTATAGTGACGAAAATTATAGACAAGATTTGTCCCCGAAAAGAATGATAAAATTATTGTTCTCAATCATATATTAGTCAAATGAATCTTTTGACTATTGTCCATTCAATATTTATGAAAAATGTGCACCAGAAAGAACAATATTATTTGTTCAAATATTTTATGATTAGTAATTTATTCAAAATTTAATCTAAAACGTTTTCTAAAACGTAATAATATTAGAATACAACTTAATAAATCAAGGAGGTTTAAGTTTTGGAGCTTCAGCACTATCAGATTGACATTAGACTCGCTCAAAACCGCAAGACCATATAAGGTTGAGACCTTTGTATATTTCCCAAAGTTCACCTTGGAGAGGTTGAGGGATACTCAGATGCTTATTGAAGCCAATTAGTCATTCACCCTCATGATTACGTTAGTTTGTTCTTCGAAAGAAAGAACAAAAATTTTGATTTGATCCACATGTTTTAATTGTACTTCACATTAGACTCAAGCTAACATTTAACACTTCAATTGACGACATCAATGATAAAAGTACTTAATTGATACAATAATAATACTTCAAATACTCAATAAAAACATTTTTTGAAGTTTACATACTATCTCGCAATCTAGACGATGGTCTAGAGATGTTTTAGAGAAGAAAAAAAAAACAATCACATTTATTTTATGAACATACGCATGATCCTTTGCATGGACGGAGCCATAATTTAGGGTTAGACGGCAAAACATAAATATTTGAAAGTGGGGTAAATTTAGAAATAAAATAATTTTTAAAACAATTTATATAGGGTTAATAGCTGGGGATGGGCAAGGGTCGGGCTTTTGGCCCACTTGAGCCCGACCCGAAAATATATACCATAAACCCGAACCATACTCCACCCGGTCTCATATTTGAAAAAAATACGACCCGACCCTAAAATTATATACTTAAACCCGAACCCGATTCCACCAGGCATGGGCTATTAAAAAATAAAATTTAAGGACCTAATTGTAAAAAATAATTTTAATGACCAAATTAAAAAATATATATAAAGATGGAGCATTATTGCAAATATTCCTAAAAATACAAGAAAAATTACACTATTAATCACGGGTCAAGTCGAATATTCTTCACCCTAAAAACCGAACCCGACTCGAAAACACCCTTGATAAAAATTTGACTCAAATAACTTTCTACAAAAAAATCCGACCCGATCGAGTAAGGCCAGATAAAAATCCGGCCGAATCGGGTAAATACCCACCCCATTTAATAGCTCTGTCACTGGTCCTTTGTCAAAGTGCTTATATTATCAAGATGAATCGTGAGTGTATTATGTTTCATCTCATTTCATCATAGAATGATTAAAATTTAATTTTCGAGTTATAGTTATAAAATTTTGCATAATACATGTTTTGGTAGTGTTAAATTTTAATCATTTTTATCAATTTTCGGGTTATATTTTTAAAATATTTTTTTATTAATGTTTTAATGTTAATTTTTATGATATGTCATCAATATGATGTATCTCAATCTAATAGTGTTATGTGTTCAAAATTTAATGATTACTAAAATAGTCGACGGAATGAAAGTATATACATCAAGTGGTGATAAAAAAATTCAAATATCAAATTGAGAGAAATTAATAGTTTTTAAGATAAAATACATATTTAAACCTTAATATTTTATATCTCTAACACAAATTTGAATATAATTTATTTGAAAGATGAAAACTAAACAGAAAAGAAGAAGAAATTGAGGTGTATATTTTTAAAACTAAAAATTTGAAAAAAAATGTCGCTAAAAAATGGTCAACATAAATTCTGAAATTGAGCTGTATGAATTTGAAGACTCATCTGACACTAATCTCGAACACGAAGCATAGATAACATAGACCGGATAAGCATGGCCCCGTGTGTGCTGTCTGATAGCGACGTTGAAGACTTGGATTTGTCTCTTGAGACCTTTGCATATCGTTGCCCTGCCTTTAAGATTTCAAATTTACTTTTTTGCATAACGCACGTATATTTTATAAATAAATAAAGTTATTGAATTTGGGTATTTTAGGGATAATTATATAATAAATGTTATGTATCGTTATGTATTATTAATAACGTATATTACAATGTATTATAAATTATTTTAATTACTTTTAAAATTATAAGAATTAAAAGTGTTATTATCTAGAATAAAATTTAAAAGCTAATTTTATATTATTTTTTAATTTTTTTGGGGTAAAGTACACTAATAGTAACTGAAATTTGGTGAATTAATCAATTTGGTAACCAAACTTTCAATTGCTTAAATGTTATTATTAAACTTTTAGTTTTGTTTCAAATTGGTCATTGACCCGTTAACAGTTAAAAGGGTGACGTGACTATTAAAATATTTTGTATAATAACACATTTAGTCTTCCATGTTTGTGTATTCAAATAATTATATCCTAATTCAAAAAATAACCCTCATTATTTATAAATTATTTTAATTTGATATTATTTTAATTAAAAAAATTTAACCCTAAACTTAAAATCTATGAAAAAGTCCCTTGATCTAAATTAGTTTAAGGTTTTGAGTTTAAGGTTAAATTTTTTATTAAATTATTTGTTTCCTCAAGATTCGAGTACGACGAGCTAGGTGAGAAGTTGTCTGATTGGCATTGCTGCCACTGCCACTAGGGGTGTTTAAATTCGGGTTCCGGATCTTCGGCTAGTTCAAAATGCGGCCCGTGTCCCAACCCGGGTTTTGCGGGTACCCAAAAATTCAGGTATTTAGGTATTCGAATATAAAAATATATTTTTTAAATCTAAAAATATTTTATTAGTTTAATATAAAAAAATAAAAATATGTATTTATTAGTTTAATATAAATATATATTTATTAAATATAAAAATATAAAAAATTATAATTTTTATTAGTTTAATATAAAAATATAAAAAATTAAGATTTTTATTAGTTTAATATAAAAATATGTATATTGAATATAAAAAAATATTAATTTTAAATATATCCGAGTACCTGGCTGTAACCGGTTACTCAAAAATTCTTAATTTTGTGATCCGAGCCCGACCTGAGAAATGACGGGCCGGGTATCCGACTCGGATAAATACTCGATTATTTATGTTACGGTAGTCGAATAGTCAGGTCGAGTCAATCGGGTCAGATATTTTTAAGGGTAAACTACACCAGTAGTCACCGAACTATGGTTTCTTTCCTATTTTGGTCACCGAACTATTTTTTGGCAAAAACATCACTAATGTTATGTTTCCTTCCTAATTTGGTCACCGGCTGTTAAAAACTTAACGATTTTGCTTATGTGGAATTTTATTTTATTTTAAAAATATTCCATGTCATTTCTTCTCTCTCCTCGTAAGCAATATATGTTATTTTATAATATTTTTATTTAAACTAACAGGATGGTGACACGTGTAACTGCCTATTAGAGGAATAAAAGAAATGGAAAATTAAGCACCTTATGCAGCCAAAGAGATGGTGACACGTGTAACTGCCTAATAGGATAGTGACAAATGTAACTGCCTATTAGTCGAATCTCTCTGGCTGCATAAGGAGCTTGATTTTTCATTTCTTTTATTCTACTAATAGGCAGTGACACATGTCATCGTCTTGTTAGTTTGAATAAAAATATTATAAAATAACATATAGTGCTTACGAGGAGAGAGAAGAAATGACATGGAAAATTTAAAAAATAAAATAAAATTCCACGTCTTAAGTTTTTAACAGCCGGTGACCAGAATAAGAAGGAAACATAACGTTAGTGATGTTTTTTGCAAAAAAAAATAGTTCGGTGACCAAAATAGGAAAGAAGTCATAGTTCGATGACTACTGATGTAGTTTACCCTATTTTTAAACACCCCTGACTGCCACGGGTCTACAAGCTTGGAAACTCGTACTGTGGAAAGCACCAAGCTACTGCTTCACATATTTGCGGATAATCCTGCAACCATGGGGAAATTGAAAATTGCTCGTAGACTCGGTCAATCAAAAACTGGAATCTAAATAAATAATATACGTATTTGGTAACCTAACATAACTCATGGAAAAGTCCTTGGTCAAATTAGTTTAGGTTTTTGGGTTTACGAATAAATTAATTTTAATTTAAATAATATTAAAATTAAAATAATTTGTAAATAATGAGGGTTAATTTTTTTTTGAATTATGACATAATTGTTTGAATGTGCAAATATAAAGGATTAAATCTATTATTATACAAAATATTTTAATTTTCGCTTCACTATTTTAACGGCTGTTAACGGGTCAGTGACCAATTTAGAGCAAACTAAAAGTTTATTGGTAACATTGAAGCAATTTAAAGTTTGATTACCAAATTGAACAATTTAACAAAGTCAGTTATCATTTGTGTACTTTAACCAAAAAGAAAATTATCTGACAAATAATATAAAATTTGTTTTTATATTTTATTTTAAAAGAGGATAATAACACTTTCGGTCCCTATAATTTTAAAAATAATTTAAATAATCAATGATACATTATGGTACACATGATTAGTGGTACATAACAATACATGACGTTTATTGTAGAATCATCCGTATTTTAAGATGAATATTATTATTATTTTTATTGGAACCACTCTTAAGGTTTAAAACCGTGTTTATAATTTTGACACTTTTAAATTATTTTAGTTTATATCGTTTGATTTTAATTTAAAACTATATTTATTTATTTTAAGCTTATTTAGGAACGTGTTAATAATTATTTTTAATATATGTTTTTAAATATTTCTAAGTTGTGTAATCGTGTTATATTTGCGATTGTCAAGTCATCTAAACCGAATGGGAAATAAATCTTTTAGGTTGGAATTTTCTTGCATCAGCGAACTCGAATTCGCCTGGCATGCCTGCAAACTCAAGGGTGATTGGGCGAAGTTCCGAAACAACATGAATTCGAACTAAAGAAAGAACTCAACCAGATTTAACTTTAAAAACTAACGATTTAAATTCATTTAATCTGAAAAAATATATATTCAAATTTAAAATCACATAAGTCAGAAGTGTTTAGAATCTGAAATGATCTAAACTCGAAATGGTTCATTCGAAAAATCGAACATTCAATCTGAATGGTTCAAATCTATCATATATGAGATGACCCGAACACAATAAAAAAATAAGCCGAATTAACATGATACAAAATTTTCAAAATCTAAATTAATCCGATCCAAATCAACATAACCCAGAACTAACATGTTGTGTTTGGGATATGCAGTCAAAACCCAAAAATTTGCAAGTCCAATCGATCCAACTGAGGATTGGGCTTACACCAACTGATATCAATCTCCATTATATAAACTGAATTAGTGGCTCATCAATATCCCAAATTGTGGGGACATTGAAAGTTGAAACTACATCTTACAAAATGTTATAATCAGACAGGGATTGGAACCAACAAATCTGTTGTCGGCTTCAATATGTTTATATAATAAAGTAGGAGGAAACATCCAAAACCGACACTGTTTTGTCTAAACCAATTGAAAATAAATAAAAATCTGACTCACATTATTGTAATGGATTGTGTTCTTGATGTTGATTCATTGGCTTTATATCTAGCTTTTCGGTATATTTAGGGAAATATTGGATCAAACGACTTCATCAGTCAGCGTCAACCGCTGTGCCTGTTAGTGACTTCAGTGGCATTGTGGCAAGGGTCAAATTGGATAGAAGGAAAATTACAGGGGTCAAGTAGTAGAAACAGAAAATTACAAGGGCATAGATGGAGAAAAGGAAAATTACAAAGGTGAAAATGAGAAAAACCAAGAAAACCTTTTAGCCAAAAGTTATAAAATTTTAAACAAAATTCATACGCAAATTCCTAATTTTGGTGTATTAAACTATTATTTAATGACGTAATCGTGACTTATAAAAGTAAACCCGTGACTCGTATTTCTAATATCTGTAGCATTTATTTCCAAAAGAAGCAGTTGTAGCATTTCATTATTTTCAAAATACAATCCCCTTTATTTGATCTTTACGACTTAAGAGTGAACTGAGTGTTCGTTGTTTAGTTGGTCATCATTATTAAATTTGAGGACCTCAGTGTAGCATTATAAGGGGTGGATAATGAAGCAGACAAGATTATGAGTTAAAACATGTTTGAAGGACGTATCAACTGCCGGGGCATCAACACAAAACTTACAGTTTAAAAATACTTGTAATGAAAATAGTTTAAATTGGTTGAATTGATAAAGACTATTTTTTTACTTTTTTTATTTTGAGTTTATGAAATTTTTGAGCCAAGTCTGATCAAATATATTTCTTTGATTTTCTATTCAAATTTAATTGTGATTATTTATAATGTTATGATAGTGATTAGGTCCAATTTAAATGATTATCTCTAATCACATATGATATATATATATATATCCATATTTTATTCACGTGTGTAAGTAAGATTTGCAATTTTAATAAATCAAAATATTTTAAAATATATAATGTATTTATAACTTTTTTTAGAATGAGTTTTGAAGAGCAAGCATATTTAGCCGGTTCTCAAAGCTGCTCGTTTTTGTTCTATCATATTCCCTTAGGCCATGAGCTCTAGACCCACTAAGAACACCTCCTTGCTTTCCCCTAGAGTCTCTCATTCCCCTCCCCTCTAGGTGGGATTATGATTAGTCAAAAAAAAAGAAGAAAGAATGAACTTTGAATATAAGTTATTGATCAAAATATAAATAAGTCGAAGAACTGATAAGAATAAAGAATTAAAAAAGAGTTACAGTTAGATGACCAAATTGAATAAATATAAAGTTTTAGATTAAATTTAAAAAGACAAATTGTTATCCAAATGAAGAATTGAACTTAAACATATATTTTACAATATGGACATGTAGTTCAAATTCGAAATAATTCATTAAACTTTTACGTTCTATCAACTTGGTCATAATTCAAAATAATCTAATAAACTTAACATTTTATATATAAAAAAATTCAACATAACACCATCAGATACACCCTCCAAAGTCCAACCCCTTACCACACTTTTTTTAATCAAAGGAAACTTTATATAACTTCAAAGCACATTACAGAAAATAAAGAATATCAAATGGCGAAAGTCCACCCAGTTCACAGGGCATAAGTCATATCGAGTTTTTTTTAGCACACTTTATGCTATTGTCCATTAGTCCAATAATCAATAAATGTGTTAGCTCGATAAACACATTCACTTCACTACTGGACGACTGTCAGAATGAACTCATTATGACCTTAACGCCGTCTGCTAGTAGACACAGTGACTCCACTAATTGAATTTTTAATTATAAAAGGTTAAGTTTATTAAATTATTTTGAATTAGGACCAAATTAATAAAATGCAAAAATTTTGAGGACTAAATTTGTTATTATACCAAGCCCTTGTTTCTATTTTAATGATAGGGTAACTTGTTTGTCACAAAATTTTAATTTAATGTCATGTTTATTTCTAAACTTATAATTGAGCGACTAAATTGTTGTTTGTAGAAAGAAAATGATATGTTTGTTCTTAAATCTATAATTGATTTGTTGCTTGTAAAAAAATTGACATATTTGTTCATAATCTTATAATTAAGTGATTAAATTATTATTTTTATAGAAAGAACGACATTTTTGTTTTATATTTATAATTAAATGACTTCAAGTGTATTTTACTCAAAAATAAGAGGTTGATTTTTATTTGAATAATCTAAATTGTTTTTTTTTAATGAAATAAGACATTGTTGAATGTTCTGGGTTATTCATAAGGATAAGTAATATCAATGTGTATTATCCAAGTGGGAAAGCCAGCTTAATCCCACTTTCTACAGCAAGTTTTCAATGCTTTTGAAAAGGATACAAAGAGAAATAAACGTACAACTACAAGTAAAGACCATTGAAAAGTTGACAACAGATTATATAAAATGAACTTTATTTCATAACAACAACCACCCATGCAATCCATTTGTTTATTTGGAAAACTACACGGTAGTCACCCAACTATGACCTTTTTTTGTTTTGGTCATCCAACTAAATTTTTTATCAAAAATGTCCTTCCCGTTAGATATATTTTTTATTTTGGTCTCCTTCCATTAAAAATGTAACGAAATCGATGACATAGATTTTCTTAAAAAATATTTTTAAATATTATTTTTATTATTTTATCTCTCCTCCATATATTAATTTTTAAGTTTTTATTCAGACCAATGTAGTCATACACGTGTTATCGCAACAACAAAAAAACAAATCATAATTGAGGGAGAGTAGGGACTCGAATTCGTGTCCCCAGGCAAAAGAAGAGATGTGTTAGCCGCTGGCCTAAACACCAAATATAGCAATATTTTACCACAAACTAATTTTAAATTAAATAAACGAACCTCCAAAAACCAAAAAATGGAAACAAGTGACTTGCAATAGCTGGGACTATAACCCACATCCTACAACATGGAAGAGCCAAACACAAACCAAATGTTCCAAGTGAAGATTTTGATTTATTTCCACTAAAATTTGTATTTAAAGTATATTAAGTTACCAACACAAAGGAGTAACTCGAACACAAAACCTATTGGTAAAATTTTAAATATTTAAAAACCAAGTTAAACTAAGAAGTTGTAATACTTTTAACTTAAATTATAGGGTAAAGTACACAAACGGTCACTAAACTACCCCAAAAAATACAAAATGGTCATCAAACCTTTAAAAGTTACATAATGGACATTAAACTTTAGTTTTTGTTACAAAATGGTCATTGAGCTGTTAACCGTTGTTAACTGGGTGACATGACAGTTACGATAAATTGTATAACAACACATTTAATCCTCACTATTTATAAGTTCAATCAATTTAGACATAAATAATAAGGGTTACATTAGGACTAAATTGATTGAATGTGTAAATATGGACGATTAAATGTGTTATTATTCAAATTTTTGTAACTGTTACGCCATTCAATTAACGACAGTTAATGGCCCAGTGACCATTTTTGTAACAAAAACTAAAGTTTAATGCCCATTATGTAACTTTTGGAAGTTTGGTGACCATTTTGTATTTTTTGGTATAGTTTAGTGACCATTTGTGTACTTTACCCTAAATTATATTTAACTAAATTGTGATTAAAATTAAAAATCAAACTAGATTTCATCTTTTCACTTTGTTCGATAATAATAAAATTAATTAAATAATTATTTATTTATTTTCATAAAATTAATATTAAAATATTTTAAAAATTAAATTAGTAATATTTATTTATTATAGAATATAAACTTTTAAAGTATATTTATTTATTATTTTTAAATGATTTAAAATCCTTTTAAAATAATTTAATATTAATTTTATAAAAATAAGTAAATGATTATTTATTTAATTTTATCATTATCGAACAAAGTGAAAAGATTAAATCTAGTTTATTTTTAATTTTAATCACAATTTAGTTAAATATAATTTAAGTTAAAAGTATCACAACTTCTTAGTTTAACTTGGTGTTTAAATATTTAAATTATTATCAATAAGATTTTGTGTTCGAACCACTCTTCTAGCTTTAACATTTTATTTTGTGTTGTTAGTAACTTAATATACGTTACATATAAATTTTAGTGAAAATTAATTAAAATTTTCTCCTGGTACAAATGGTTTGCATGTAGCCTTTCCATGCTTTGCAAATGTGAGTTCGAGTCCCAGCTGTATCAAGTTACCTTGTTTTCAACCTTTTTGGGATTCGTTTCTATAATTTTAAAATAATTTATGGTAAAATATGACTATTTTTGGGAACTTTAAAAATAATATGTGGATGAGAGAGAAAATAATAAAATAATATTTAAAATTATTTAAAAAAATCCATGTCAGCTATTTTGTTAGGTTTTTAAAGGTGGGGGACCAAAACAGGAAATGTATCTAATGGCAGGGACGATTTTGACAAAAAAATTAATTGAGTGACCAAAACAGGAAAAAGGTTGTGTCATGTGTGATCCGGATATGGTCTAACTAACCCAGCGGCTATGTGATCACGGGCAACCCGACTGTTGTGTGAGCATGGGTAATGTAGGGCTTCGTTGGCCATTGTGTAGGTCATGTATGGTTATTTATGTTTGTTGTGTGTATAATAGTTGATGGCTATATTACCCTAGGGTTGTGTGATCAAGGTACGATATGCTTTAACTCGGTGGACTGTGTGAGCTCGAGTAACTCGATACGCTTTGTGACCTTGAGTATGGTAAAGTCTGGTGATGACATGTGAGACTTTTTTTAATTAATGATGCCTTGAGATAAATATTATGAACTCTAGCTAGGGTAAGCTAGAAGATGATCTCGTTATATGTGAAGCCTTATCTGTGCACTATTGACTATTTCATTATGCATGCTTGTTTTATGACATTCATAAATTACGGTACAGTAGAAATGTACCACTGAGCTTTGTTAGCTCAGCATGCAAAATTGTGGTTTTTTCGTGCGTAGGTTGACAGGTTACCTTTTGAAGGAGCACATCATGGAAGACTTCTCAGCGCCGAGCTAGTTTTAGAGTACAGTACTTGATATTTTAGTTTGGATTGAAATGTATTCATAGGACCTACCTTACCACAATCGAGTTTGTTACTCTATTTGAATTATTATTTTGTACTACGATATATTTTAAATTAGAGATCCTATTTTGTAAACTCATTTTAAATGTTATTTATCTACGTGGATTTATGGAAATTGATGTTTTTTAGAAATGTCAAAGTTGTGATTTTAAATGGAAAATTTAATGGGTCAATTTTTTGGAGACCCAAATATAGCATTTCGAATTTAGATCGGGATTGGGGTGTTAGATTTAGTGGTATCAGAGCTTAGGTTTAGCCGTTTATAGGAAACCTCGTGGTTGTTTAGAGGTCGTGGTAAGATGTTTAGTGAATATAAGTCCTTAAATTTAAGTGATACTTTTACAAGACTGAAAATCCTAATGTCCTGCCTTGTTTCTTTGTGTTCCAAAAATAGTTGATAGAAAGGGAAACCATAAATGGATGGGCGAGTCACTTCTGTGATCTTACCTCTGCCCTTTTACAAGTAGTACAAGCTATTTTGAGGCAATCTAAGACACCTCGCAAGACCCCTGTATAGAGGCTTCATTATTTTGGGCCTAAAAATTTTAAGGGTTTGGGTAAGGATGACCCGATTAAGGATAATCAGTGGTTAAGAGATACTCAGAGGATTCTGAGATAGATGAGAGTGAGTATGGAGGATGACTTCGATTGCATTGTCTCCTTTTTTAAAGGCAATACATATGAGTGGTGGTAGACCGTTGCGTTGGGACTACATCCTGCACTACCTATATAGGATACCTTCGTGGAAGAGTTTAGGAAGAAGTACATCAATAAGGTTCATATGAATAAGATGAGGGATCGGTTCCTGTACCTGGTTTAGGGGGACCGGACAATGTTTGAGTATGAGCAAGATTTTCTGATTGAGCCGTTATGCCCCATAGTTGGTTGCCACCGAGGAGTTGAGGTGTAAGAGGTTTAGACATAGATTGAAAGTTAACCTCCAGTTTTATATAATAGCGAGATCACTTGTGACATTCTCCGAGTTAGCCAATAGTGCAAAAGCACTTGAACAACTTCAAGGCTCGACATCTAGTTAGTTTGATGACTCTAGGGGCCACGTTGTGGAGACCCAGGATATTATAGGTTCTTCTTAAATTTTGCAAGGGAGGTTATGTGCTTTGAAGGGTTCGAAGAAAGTTACTTCAGACTAGCTACCGAGAGTCAATTTAGGATATAGATTGAGGGTTCGTAGGGGCTCTTTGATTTATACTCCAGAAGAGAGTACTAATGGTTCAGTTGGAGCATCGCCTCTACCAGCGTGTGAGCATTGCGGTCGATATCAATTTGGAGTATGTTTTTTGCTTTGGAGGGTCTGCTATAGGTGTTGGGCACTAGGGCATATGGCAAAGAATTGCCAATTATGGATGAAGATACATCAGCTCAGTCTCAAAGGTTGGTTGTATCTCGTTATAGTTAGAGTTTTGCTAGAGGCGGAGCTAGGGCACCGTCAGTTTATTCAAGTAGAGGTAATGTGAGATCCACAGCTAGAGTTAACGTGCAACACATTGCTAGACAGTCTACTGCTTAGGCTAAGATTGATGGCTTTACTACCGAGGATATGTCAGGTAATTATTCTGAATTTGGTTGTTAGTGATAGATGTGTAGGATCTTTACCTCTCTGAGGTGGACGTTGTGCTTCGTGGTGTTAGCTCAAGAAAGGTTATATACGTTGTGAGTTATTTTCAGCTTGCATTGTAGACATGAGGGTTGTGAATTCTAGGCCTTAGAGTTGTAAATGTTTTGAGGGTATAGAGGTACCCTTGGTGAATGAACAGTCTTACCATTTGATCGTGGTTTAGAATTGCGATAAGGGTAAGGTTGAGTTTATTGTTAGTGTCTATCGCTATGTGGTATGGTACTTAACGAACTCTTTGTTGGGGACACATTCGTGCAAGCGACCACTCGGGTGTCGCTGCCAAGTGTTTCACCTAGAGATGTACCTGAGTTGGAGTGGCTTGTATGGTGACTTTTAATGTGTTAAGCTGATGAGTAACGGTAAAAGACCGTTGCCTGTTTCATGAGATCGACGGACTTATTTTCAGTTTTAGAATGTGAGAGTTTCCGTATGTTTGTTTAAAGTAAAGGTAACGTAGTAAAGGTAAATGAAGGTTGTGATAAACATGGTTGAGGTGATGGTTGAGGCCCTAAGAACAAGTCGTGAGGACGTTAGCCTAGCATTTGTACCTTTTCGATCTAGATTTCGTAGAGCCGGGGGAATTGCTCTATTAAGTTTGAGAGGAGTTATCTTTAGTTAAGGTAAGAAGTATAAAAGTTATCAGAGTAGCGTAGGAAAAATGTGGGGTTAACAACTATGTTGTGAGAAATCGGATGTTAATGTTGCACAGAAATATTGTCAGAAAAAACAATTGGAAATTGTTGAAGATTGCTAGAGTTTTTGTACAATTGTTACTTGAGATTAAGTGGTTAGATTGGGAGAAGATATTTAGACCTTTAAGGATAGCTTGGTGGGTTTTGGTTGTTAGTGGGAGTTTGTTTGTGATAACGGTCCTTGCTCTGAATCAAGTAGGTTCGAGTGGTAAAATCTCGTGGACCGTAAGTTAGTTTCCGTTCGTATGGGGGCAAGTTTTATTAAAGTAAAGTGTTAAGTTCTGACTTGGTTGGACAAATCAGAATAAAGAGCCGTTAATTTGAAGTAAATCTATGGTAGGTTCGGTTGTCAAGGGTTAGCATGTTTTAAAAACATATGGCAAGGGTATTGATGTTAGACAAACAAGTGTCTCTAATAGGGGTGTTTATTAAGTTGAGCAGCTCGCAAACAGCTCGAGATCAACTCGATCAAAACTCGATCAACATTCAACTCGAATTGATTCGACTCAAACTCGAGCTCGACTCGAGATCTTAATGAGTCGAGTCGAGCAAGACCTAACTCGACTCGATAAGCTCACGAGCAGCTCGTTATTTTTTATAAACATTTAATGATTTTTTTGTGACTACCTTACAAAATTATGTTCTAAGAAATTTAAATGCTAGTTGAGAACTCTAGAAAAGTTCAGTGATTTACTAGGTAATTGACCAATAAAATATTTAGTTTCACATTTCCAAAACGTTTGTAGTTTTCAAGAATTTTAAAAGTTAATTTGTATTAATAAGAAATTAAATTATAATAATTAACATTTATTTCTTTTTTATTAAAGCGCTTCTATTTTCTTTTATTATTTCTTTATGTATAAAAGTAGAAAAGGGAAACAAGTCTTTAGTTCCTATCTAAAAAATACGATTGAAAGTCAAATTATCGAAATCCCTAAGGCCTTCTCTCATTTGTTGTTCATCAAAGATTGTTTAGAAACTAAAAAGAATCTCACACTCGAATATCGACTTCATCTCTAACTCAGTCATGACATGTTCTTTTATTTATCTCCTTAGCCCTCAGATTTTTTCTTTTAAATTTGTATGTTTATATTAAGTTCTAATAGTGTAACTAGATTTTACCTATATTTTTAAAAAATAAGGTAAAAATTTTGACGAGCTTAACGAGTAACGAGTCAAGCAACGAGATTTTTTAATGAGCATAAGTCGAGCAAAATTTTATCGAGCTTAAGGAGCAATGAATCGAGTTAAGCAACAAATTTTTTTAACAAGCACGAGTCAAGCACTACTTAACTCATGATCGACTCGCTTAATAAGCACCCCTAATCTCTAGTGATGTATCATGGAGATGGTGCCGCGTTTTGGACACATATGACGTTTAATTTCAGGGTTTTAGAACAACAGATGATGGTAGAAAGAATTATCAACTGAGATAGAAGTTCGTCAGAAGTGAGTTCTTTAAGTTAGCGTTGAGACATCGTGGCTTGAGGTTGGTTTTGTTGCACTCATTTACGGTTCATGGTGAGTGTTGTTGGTTGCTTAGAATAAGTCGTTAAAGTTTTTTAGAGATGAATCGAGAACAAACAGTTCAGTATTATGGTTTCGACTAAAGAAGTTCGAGGGAGAATACCTGAATTAGAGTTTTTATGCTTGAGTTGGGAAATAGTTAGATTATTATTAGTTGTATCATCTCCCTTCATTTAAATTTTGAAGATAAAATTTCTTTAAGGAATGGAGAGTTGTAACGACCCGAGTTTTGGAATTCGATAGTCGGTTCAACTCGAGTCGCAGGCCTTGCTTGTTGGATAGAGATATTAGGCCGCAATAGGCCCTGTAAGAGTTTTGGCGGGCTTTTATGAGTTTTTATGCTTGGATGTTGGGTTGGTGTTTGAATGAGGAATGTTTAGTGAGGGGTAAAAGAGTATTTTCCCTTAAGGAATAGATAAGGCTTCTCATTCTCTTATTTTTCTACAAAATTTTAAGATGGTGCGTATTGTCTCCTATCTCTTTTCCCATCCCCATCTTTCTTCAAACATCCATCCCCAACATAAAGTTAAAGATAAAAACTTGTTGTTGTTAAGAGGAAATCCCGGATTGATCACCAAGGAGAAGTTTATCAGCAGCTCAAGATCTTTATTTCAAGGTGTTCATCTCTAGGTTTGGTGAAAGTTGACTTTGGAAGCTTGAACCAAGGAAAATAGGTAGAAGAAGCTTGGTGGGTGCTTTATTTCGGATTTACTTGCTTAAGGTCAATATATTTCTAACTCCTATATTTTATGAGGATCCTAAAATGATTGCTTTGCTTAGTGTATGGTTGTGGTTTGCTAGGGTTGGGTTTTAGAAGCTTTAAATGCATTAATGGTAAATCAGAGATTGAATGTTTATAATGCTTAAAATTGGTAAGAATCCACCTAATAACCTTCCCATGACGTGTAGGCTTAATTTGGGGTTAGACTATTGAGTTTATGGGGTAAATCAGAGAAATCTAAACTTTAGAAATAGAGTTATGGGCACGTATATCGGTACAGGCTAGGCTAGTATTGGTACGCTTTCTTGGAAGTGAGCTATTTTAGGCATTTTTACAAGGGAGTATCGTACGGGACAAGGGCGTATCGATACCACTGTTTCATTGCCAATTCCAGTAGTGAAATAGCGTATCGGTATATCAAGAGGCATTTTGGTACGGGTATAGTTTCGGTACGCACGGTATGCGTACTGATACTGGGTTTCGGTATGCACGATATGCGTATCAGTACGTGGTTTTAGTACGCGAGTAGGGCGCATCAATACGGGATCGTGATTATTTTTTTTGAACCTAAAGTGGGCTCGAAGAAGAGTATCGATACCCATGTAGAATTATCGATACTCGCTTAGCAATATGCCCAAAAAGCTTGAAGTTGAGTTCACGGGTCCCATAATTCAAGGTAAATGGCCCAATGGGTCTCTAAAGGTGTAAAATGAGTTGTAAAATTGAGAAATCAAGATTAATACCCATAAAGAATAAATGGCTAATGACTTGGTATTCTTTGGGTGAATTGATTGAATTAGTAAACCACAGGATCCTTGGTGGATCAATCAATGTTGTGTGGCGTGAAGGGTCCTTGCTGGGTGCTGAAAGGATGCATGTATAGTCTAGTTGCTTTGAATAATGAGATAATCAAATGAGAATGTCATGAATAAACTTGAACGACATGAATTCATAATTATAACGAATGGAATTGTGCCTTGGGGCATTTGTAATGGTTCAACTTGATGCTTCTTATCTCTTGGTGAGATGTATGGATGCTCGGGGAGCATATGTATCTTGTGTGTTATGGTAAAGAATATGGATGTCCTAGAGTCAGTTCAAGGGCACTTATATAAAAGGATGTATACTTCACTTATATGGTAAAGAATATGGATGATCGAGTACATCCGACGTATTCACAGACTATATGATCTAGGTGCAGTTAGAAAACTATCTGTGGCCATGGTGAACCGGATGTGAACTCGAGAAACCTGACTAGCTGAGTGACCTCAGGTAAAGACTACTTGTGGTTATTGTGATCCAAGTATGCATGGGACATATCTGTGGCTATGGTGATCCAGATATGATCCAACTAACCCGACGGCTATATGACCACGGGTAACCCGACGGCTGTGGTGAGCACGGGTAATGTGGGCTTCATTGTCCATTATGTAGGCCATGTATGGTTATTTATACTTGCTGTGTGGATAATAGTTGATGGCTATATTACCCTAGGGCTGTGTGATCAGGGTACGATATGCTTTAACTCGGTGAGTTGTGTGAGCTTGGGTAACTCGATGGGCTATGTGACCTTAAGTATGATTAAGCCTAGTGATGGCATGTGAGACTTCTTTTAATTAATGATGACTTGAGATAAATATTGTGAACTCTAGCTAGGGTAGGCTAGAAGATGATCTCGTTATATGTGAAGCCTTATCTGTGCACTATTGACTATTTCATAATGCATGCTTGTTTTATGATATTCATGAATTGCGGTAGAGTAGAAATGTACCACTGAGCTTTGTTAGCTCAGTGTGCGGAATTGTGATTTTTCCTGCGTAGGTTGACAGGTTACCTTTTGGAGGAGCACATCATGGAGGACTTTCTAGCACCGAGCTAGCTTCAGAGTACAATACTTGATATTTTAGTTTGGATTGAAATGTATTTATAAGACCTTACCACAGTCGAGTCTGTAACTCTATTTGAATTATTATTTTGTAATACGATGTATTTTAAATTGGAGCTCTTATTTTGTAAACTCATTTTAAATGTTATTTATCTATGTGGATTTATGGAAATGGATGTTTTTGAGAAATGTCAAAGTTGTGATTTTAAATAAAAAATTTGATGGATCGATTTTTGGGAGACCCGAATGTAGCACTTCTAATTCGGATCGAGATCAGGGTGTTACAAAATCAATATATATATATATATAATTTAAATACCTTTATGACTTTTAAGCACTCCAATGTTGTAGCGTGGAATTGAAGTTCCAACAATTTCAAAATTAATGAAGGCTTAACTTAGAAATAGGTGCCTTAATTATACACATTTTTTAAGATAGGTGCCTAACATTTTATTTGGCTGAAATAGGTGCCTAAAATTTTATTCTGTTAGTGTTTTAAGATATCAACGTTAAAAAAATTCATCACCCAATCAGAATTTAACTCGTGTCTTTATTTTTATTTTTTATAAAAAATGAAAAAAATCTAAAAATTCTTAAAATCTCAAAAAATCTCAAATCCTTAAACTGTAAACCTCAAAATACTAAAAGTGATGTCACTACAGATGTCAATAGTCTCGTTGAACCCGACCGTCGCCACCGCTGAAGGCCAGTGCCCATTTCTCCTAACCACTCATCGTCGATAACCGACGAGAGGCATGTCAATCGCATGTTGAACGACTAGAGCGTTTCGCGTTTGTCGTTCGATGTCTGATTAACAATGATGATGAGTGGTTGGGGGAAAATGTGTAAATGAATAAAGTGTTCGACGAACCGTTCGTGAACCGTTCGTATAACTTTCATTTATTAAGCTAAATAAACTAGTATGAATAAAAATTTTATGTTCGTTTAATAAACGACCGAACATGAAAAGAGGTGTGTTCGGTTCATTTATATTGAAAAACAAGCTCGTTTTTAGGCTCGTTTTTAGGATGAAAATGCTAGTGGATGTATCTATATACTACTTTTTGTTGTTGCTAAGGATGTTATATAAGTTTATGTCGAAATGTAAGTTTTATTTTGTTGCTTTTGTTTTATTTATTTATTGTTAATTTAGTTAACATTTCAAAACATGTAAACGAACATGTTCACGAACATTTAATTGAATACACTTGTGAACACTTAAACGAACATGTTCGCGAACACTTAAACGAACACGTTCGCGTGAACACTTAAACGAACGCGTTTGCGAACACTTAAACGAACACGTTCGTGAACACTAAACGAATGAACACGAACACCTTCAAAAATAAATAAACGAACACGAACACAATATTAAAAATTTAAACGAATATGAACCGAACATGAACATGTTTTGAGATTACGGGTGGTGGGGTTCGACAAAGCTATCGGCGACGACAATGACATTAATTTTGAGATTAAGGGTTTGGGTTTTTAGATATTTTGGGACTTTTTTGTGAGTTTTGAAAATTTTGAGATATTGTTTAACTTGTTTTATTTTTAGTTTAAATTTTTAAAAATAAATAAAACAAAAGACACGTGTCAATCTATTATTGGGTAATGAATTTTTCTAATGGTGTTACTTTAAAACACTAACAAAATTAAACTTTAAGCACATATTTTAATCAAATAAAACGTTAAGTACCTACATTAAAAAAGTGTATAATCTGGGTATCTATTTCTCGCTTAAGCCTTTAATAAATAGGCAACCCATGCTTTGCCAAGCCTCCACTCAAAGCTCTAGTGTCGGCTTTTGAAAACAGGGGATTGCTTGTGAAAGCAACTTGCCAACCTTCCATCAAGGAAAAATCAAGATTTCCTCACTCTACAAGAGCTAGCTAGAAATTGACTCCTACCAACCATTTTCTTGGTCCCCAAACACTATTCGAAGCAGCCTCAAACTCTATCAATGAAATTTGTGATTCTCATTAAAAATTTATAGATATTGAAATTCGAATCCAGACTTACTAGGACTCATTATTAATTATTGAACGCCACGTGACTTGTTATTTTGTCATACATACATAATAAACAAATGAATATTGTGAGTCCATGAAAAAGGATTGTGGAATCTCAGTCCTTTGGTTTACACAAGCTCAAGGCCAATGTAGCCATTTTCCGACGAGGAACTAGAGATGGCAACCACGCCATTGCAGTCCGATACACTATCTTGCAAGCTCAACAATAGATGAGAAGTGGTGAAACTCATTGAAGGTTTGGCTCTTGCAACAATGGGAACCTCGGCTTCGCCCACCAGCATCTGTACCACACCCCTCATTGTGGGTCGAGCCATTGGGTCAGGGTGTGAACAAGCTAACCCGATCATTAGAACTCTCCTCATCGAACCCTCCTCGAACTCGCCTTCGAGCCTTTGATCGGCTGCGCTTAACAGTCTCCCTTCCTGGTGCAAACCCCAAACCCATTCCACCAAATTGGTATTGCATTTCAAACTAGTGCCCATGCCGTCTCTCTCGATCGGTCGTCTCCCGCTGGCGACCTCGAGAACCACCGCGCCATAGCTGAACACATCGGTTTTCTCTGTGGCTCGTCCAGTTAGGAGATATTCGGGTGCCAGATACCCCATTGTGCCAGCAGCAACCGTGGCGTCTGGGGACTTATCGTGCTCGACTCGCCTCGCTAAACCGAAATCGCCTAGCTTCGCATTGAACCCTTCGTCGAGCATTATGTTGCTGGTCTTGACATCTCTATGGATAACCTGATGGTCACATTCTTGATGCAAATAGGCCAATGCAGAGGCAACGCCTAAGACTATTTTCTGCCTATGAACCCAGGGCAATGGCGTTCGAGCTTCGTACAACGCTTTATCGAGACTGCCATTGAGCATTAAATCGTAAACTAACAAAATTTCTCCTTTTTCATGGCACCAACCTTGCAATCTCACCAGATTTCGATGCCGGAGTGTCCCGATTATTGATAATTCAGACAAAAACTCAGCCTTCCCTTGGGAACTATGGCTGCATCTCTTTACGGCCACAATGTCGCCATTATCAGATAAAATACCTTTATAAACAGTCCCAAAAGCGCCGTGGCCGATTATTCTATTGCCATTGAAGCATCTCGTGGCTTCTTTAAGCTCTTTATAAGTGAATTCCTTTGGCGATTTGATGATCTCCGACCCGAAAGACTCGGACTTTTTCTCTTTTTTGAACTTTTTAGAGTAAACCCAGATTAGAACCGCCGCAAATAAGGCCAAAAAGAAAGCTCCGGCTGTTACCACTCCGGCGACCGCCCCTGGACCTTGTTTGCAGAGCTGGTTATGGCAAGAAGATGACTTACTGCTCTTTTGTTGAGTGGAGGAAATGGAATCGGAACCTGAAGGAGCCAATGAAGGCGGCGGCGATTTAGCTGTATTCGCCGTCGGGTTCATTAAAGTAGACGTTGGCGGCGGCGGCGGCTGAGAAGCTGTTGACTCTGAATTTGACACGATAGAAGAGCTGAAACTCCACCATTCTATATTATGAACCTCAGTGCTGCCTTGGGTTGATCCCGAGAACCCAACGTACATGAAATCATTAACATACTGGTCCAGATTCAAAACCAATGATAAAATGGGTTCTTTAGGTTTCAAATTTGAATACGAAATGGAGATATTAAAAGCATTCGACAAAGAATCGTATTCAATCCACGAATTAACGAGATCTCCGCTCTTTAGATCAACATCCAGAGCTCCCAGATCGCCAACTTGAGAAGAAACCACACTGTTAAGGTCCAACCCAACGTGGTTTCCATTAATGTCTTTGAGTTCAACGTCCATCAGAGTGTCGAATTCCACGGCGACGAACCCCAGGCCTTGACCCTTTTCATCAAGGAGACCCAAAGACCCGCCGGCGGCACCGACAAATTCGGCGTCGGGGGAAATGACAAAGGCTAAACCGCCGCCGATGGAGGAAGGGTTGAGGTTGGTGATGGAGAAGGAGAAGAAAGTGGAGAAGCTACAAGGGGAGTGAGTCCCGGGTTGCCGGAATCTCACCGGCTTCGAATACAAAACTCTGCCGGCGCCGGAGTAAGGGACTTGGAGGTCGCGAGTGAGGCTCACACTCCGGTTGTTTAAGTGAGCGTCGCCGAGGAGTTTTAGACTGCTGAGAGTTAATGTCCCGAAATCGAACTCTGTCGTTGCAAAGATTGTGCTGACAAAACAGAGGAAACTAAGGGAAACAATGGATCTGGCCTTGTAAGAAAGTGGCAACATTATTTTGGATCAGATTCTGGTTATTGTCGAAACCCCATTAAAAAGAAAAAGGGAGACAATAACAATTATTCCTTGTTTGCGTAGAGGGATTTGTTGAAGAAGAAAGACCGTAAATTTCAAGAGCATTTGAGAGGAAAAAACAGAGAGAGAGAGAGAGAATATTTTTGGTTTGGATTAGAACCACAGAAAAGTCGAGGAAACAAACAAGGAATAATGGGAAGGAAAAGAGTGAAAGAATCCAAAGGGAGAGCTGAGTGAAGGGGACAGGGACAGGCACAGGCGGATGAGTAAAGCGACACGTGGATTTCTGCAACGGTCAGTTTTCCTTATGGCTGATAATAATATGAAAGACAATATGTTAGTGAAATTTGATCATTGATCAAAGCAGAAGAGATCCTTAATCCTTATATCTCACGAACTAAAACAGAATATTGCTTTAGTGAACTGCACCATACAGCATCAAACTATTGTACAGTGACATGACTAATGGTGGCTGGTGGGCGTTTCACACAAACAGTGTTGTTTTAATTTCTAATATTGTTTATTTCTAATTGATTTATTTTTAATATTAAATTTTAATTTTTAACTCGTTTATATCACTTAATTATTAAATTTTTAATTGTGTAGTGACATCACTAATGGTGGCTGGTTGGCGTTTCACACAAACAGTGTTGTTTTGGCTATATAGACATTAAAATAGTCGCTAATGTAATTCGACGTCTATATCAGTCACCACCGTTAATCAGGTCACTGTATAATTAAGCATTTAACGACGAAATCACATAAACGAATCGAAACCTAAAATATAGTGTTATAATTAGACTAATTAAATAGTTTGGTGTTATTTGGTGTACTTTACCCTATATATATAAAATCTGAATTACCCATTACTCTTAAATCTATTAATTAGAAGATATATACATTTTTTAACCATTCATATTCGATTATCGGCCAATTAATCTGAATCGAATTTTACAAGAGCCTAATATGAGGCAACCCTCTCAACTTAATTTTTTCTATTTGAACGTATGACCTTACTTAAAGAATCTAACGTCTGATTATGCTAGACAAACTAGTTGTTGGTATTATATATCCATACACAACAATAATAATATCGCTTGATTAGACTCAATCAGTTAAAACATAAACCTTAATATGTAGGAAAACTAAATAACGTAATTTTAAATTACAAATATTAAAATTTAAAATTAAGTACATTACAAAGAGATAAAAATATAAATCGACCTAAATAATCCAATATGTTATCATATTGAGCAACATAAAAAGAACATTGCATCCCAAACCAGATACAAAGTTCATTAAACAACAGAAATAAGCCCAACAGATCAATGAGTTTCAAGGCATCTGACTAATGGGCTCAAGACTCCAAATTAGTTCATTTAAACCATGTCTTTTTAATAAGCTGACATTGTTTGTTCAATCCGGCTCAACAATCTTCTATTCTAATTTATAATTCGATAATGGATAATTAATTTGTGGATTTAGTAATATAATGGATTTTTTTATTAAAAATATTCAAAACTCATGCTTTCATATATTATTTATATTATACTATTATGAGTAAAATATAATATTATATAATGATTATCTGACTTCAAAAATAATAAATTAATTTGTTGTTAAAATAATTAACGAGACGAAGTAACATTTAATAAAATTGACATATTTACAAATTGAACTCTCAAATTTTGTATAATATTTTAATTTAGTCTTGATTCTAAAAAAAACTTTCAACAAGTAAATAGGGGTGCTTGGTAAACAATTTTTTGAGGAGCTTTTAATCATTCTGTCTTACAAATATTGTCCCTTATTGACTTTTTTAAAGTCAAATTTTTTAAACTTTGACTATAATTATATTAAATATTTTAAATAATTAAATTTTATAAAATATATAATTAAAATCTACTTGATTAAAGGTTTTTAAAATATATTTTCTTAATAATAAATTTTAAATAATCACTAGTCAAAATTTAAAATTGTTGACCAAAAAAGTCAATAAGGGATAATATTATTGGGACAGAGGGAGTAGCTTATTTGGGCAAAAATAGCTGATTGGTAGTCAAACCCTCTATTTTTAGGTCGCGTTTAGCATTACTTTTTAAACCAGCTTTTAGATCCAAAAGCTGGTTTGAGGTAAAAAACAATGCTAAACAGCTAGCTTTGGGAGAAAAAACTGCTTTTGAAAAGTGATTTTCAACCCAAACGTAAAAGCTAAAATTTTTAGCTTTTGCGGTCGTAAAAGTGCTTTTGAGAGCCAAATTACAATTTTACCCTTCGCTATTGTGTTTATTTATAATTTATAAATTTATAATTCTTTACGAAGATATAATTATATAATTATTTTTTAGTTTAAAAATTTTAAATTTATTATATTTTCATTAAACACATACAAATGTTAAAAAATGTATTTATTAATAAAAATATTTTTATAATAATTTAAGCTGATATATTTCATATATTATAACATTAAAGAATTTGAATATCATTTATATATATGTATATATACATATATATAATTTACAATATCATGTCCAAAATGGTCATTTATCTTCTTAAAAGTACTTTTTGACAGCAATGTAAACACTAAAATCTTACAACTAACTTTTTAAAAATTATTTTCAAAATCTCTTTATGACAGCACTTTTAAATATCACTTTTCAAAAGCAATGCTAAACTAGGCCTTAGTATTTGGTAAATACCTTTTTGAAAAAGCTGATTGTACAAAATAAGCTAAAAGAAAAAATATTGGAAAATCTAGCGAATTGGAAGAGTTGATTTGCAAAATGAGATGTTAAATGATGTAATTGGCCATGTTATTTTTATAATTACGTCATTGCCATAAAGCATAATATAATGAAATAGCCTCATTCTAATCCACTTGAATCTCCTATGATGAATTAGGGAAATTTATTTTATTATTCTATTTTTTAGTTGTAGATTTTCAAGTATATTTTAGTTAAGAAAATATAGCAAAACATGAAAGTGAAAATTTTTTTTTGTAGTGTTGATATTTTATACAAGGTTAATAGTGTGTATCAACCTCCACAAGATTAATATTTGTAAAAATTAAATTTTTAAAAAATATATTCAAAATATTTAAAAATATTCACTAAGTTTCTTAAGGAATTTTTTAATTCCTTGTTAAAAGTATTTTATCCAAATAATTTCACCCCAATAAAGACAACCCTACGCAGTCTCTCAAGCCCTTACAAGTCTCGAATATTCTTAAACTCATCATACATCTCATACATATAAATCTCATAAATATCAGTCTCATGATTACCGGTCTCTAAACAAGCTTATTTATCATTTACCTATTTTGCTGACACTAACACGCAAAGCAATCACATTTATGATGCTCATAAAACAATAGGAGGTTGAATAATTTCTCAGTTACTTTTATTGAGGAAGATATGTTTGATAACATAGACAATGAAAAGACCATACAACGATATTAGAAAAAAATGAGGTTTAGAAGGGAACGTTGTAAAAAAAAATTTTAGTTATATTTTTTGTAAGGCTTCTTATTATAATTAAAATATTATTAATAATTCCATCCGCAAAAAAATTATGTGCTATTAATATATGTGCCCACCCTCAAAAAATTTTCTGAATCCACCACTGAATTGAATGACTATTTATGTACCTTACCCTATTATGGTCTATAATTATAATATGATAAATACTTTGATACGCATATTTTATAATTTTAAATATAATTTTTTGAATAGTATAAAGGTGATTACAATGTGGTATCTGTTTATACATATTTTTAACTTTTTCACAATGCGCATACACCTTGTAGACAGAGCGATTTGAACCACATCTCTTAGGATGAATATCATCGGTTTTTAAATCTTAAATTCTATAGATTGCAAAATCCAAATAAAATTTATAATCTTTAAAATAAAAAAATTATATATATTAACATTTAACCATATGTGTATTAAAATATTTCTTATAATATATTCCATTCATATACTTTTCCAAGTTTTGTCCTATTCACGTCATTTTCCTATCATATATTTATATATTTTTATAATTTTAAAAAACATTCTGCTACTGTATTTATTATTTTAATTCATAAAAATATTAATTATTTTCTTCTACAAAAATTATTTTACTAAAAGCTAATACTATATATGAGTAAAGTGATACATATTTGCTTGATAATATTAAAAAAAAGAAATTAAAAAACAAAACATTAAATTAACATTATCAATGAGTGAAACCCTAGCTAAGAGCAATGAGCGAAACCCTAGTGATGTGCCGTTGGAAAGTTTGTCGGATCCGCCCGATGGGGGCTTTTCTGAACGATCTGTGGGGACCTAAGTGCTCTTCAGTTTTCCTCCGATCTTGAAACGACCGGGTTCGTCGATACGCCTATAGGGTTTAAGGAAGTTTAAGCGGGTAAGGGATGAAGGTGGGGTGGATGATCAGGGTTCCGAGGGATTTGGAGATCTAGGGCTTAAACTGATTGGTCAGGTGATATTGAGATGCCGCTGAGCGATAGTGATTCTGTTGAGAAAGAGGTTTCGGATAAGCATCATGTGGATGGTTAGTTGGTAAATAAGACTGCGATTGGTGTATTATATGCGAATGTGGTGACGGGAGCGGACAAGTCTTCTACTGGTAGAGGCGAGAAATCTTGTGATGTGGAAATTTTCATCACGGACACTGATGTTCGTACGAATAAGGATGGTTTGTTCCCAGTTATCCAATTCTCGGATAGAGCGTATGAATTACTTGATCTAGTATGAGGAAGACGTTGATAGTTCACTTGTTAGAAAGGCCGGTGAGTTATCGCGCAGTTATGAATCAGATTAGGGCTCTTTGGCAGCTGCAAGGGGAGTTTTGGGTGATTGATTTGGAAAATGATTACTTCCTGGTGAAGTTTACAGTGGAAGCGGATTATGTCCATGTTCTCACGATGGGTCCCTGGATAATCTACGACAGTTACTTGACGGTACAATCGTGGCACCGCAATCTCACTACTTTAGAGCTATATCCATATTATATGATCGCTTAGGTGAGATTGTTGGGGTTTCTTTTTTGATACTACACCAAAGCTTTCTTTCGACATATTGCGATGACAATAGGGAAGATTGTGCGAGTGGACTATAACACTAAGGCTGAAAAGAGGGGCAGATTTGCAAGGCTAGCTATTGTGGTGGATCTCAATAAACCGCTGCTACCGTGTATTGACATTGACAATTTTGTGCAACATGTCACGGGGCTAGATTTTGACTCTAGCTGATCCGTGCGGCCTTAGACGCCTTCGACGCAAATCAGTCGATTCCTACGCCTAAGTCAGCCTTCCACCAGCCTTGTGAGTACTCCTGCTCGACAACGGCTTCGACAATCACTCCAGGTTTCGATGGATCTCGTCACTGACACCACTTGTGTCGCGGGCTAGACCTTTGCCAGACGAATCGTGCCGGACTTTAGTCGCTTTCTCGGTTGAAACGTCGACTAAGTCACCCTGAAGTACCTTGTCACGGTCTTAGGTGAAGATCTCTCGACAAACACCTAACTCAACCAGGATTCTCGCTCCGGAAGATCGAACACTCCTCGAAGCCCTCGAACGAAAGATCGTTCTAAGCGAAAGCTAATCAAAGAACAACAGAAAGAGATTGGCAGCTAGAACAACGAAGAACACTCAAGAACAACAAAGAACAATAGAAAGAACACTCAAAGAGTTTTAGAGTAAATGCTTCTTGTATTACTCAAAGTGAAGTATGAAGTGAAGTAGTGAATTGAATGAGATGCTTTACAAGTGAGGAGGGAGCCTCTATTTATAGTTAAACTCCCCTACATCCAACGGCTCAGTTTAAATTACATCGACGGTCGAGATTGATCTTATCTTATCTTATCTGATCAAATCTCAAATTCAAATCTCTAATTATCACAAACATTATCTACACATTATATTCAAATAAATGGATAATGCTTTGACCAATTTACCCTCCTGAATCCTCCATGGATTTGGCTAAGTCTTGTGGGCTTGCGGGCTCTTTAGCATTCTCCAAGTGCCGGGCCAAGTGTGATGGTCTTGGCAAGCCCGTTCCACCGCGCAAACTCCCTTTGGCTGATTCTTGCGCCAATGCCTCGGTCCCAAAGGTCTGGTCCACGCCTTCCTCCAAGTGCTGGGCCAAATCTAATGATCTTGGCAAGCTCGTTACACCGCGCAAACCCTCTTTAGCTGGTTCTTGCGCTAACGCCTCGGTCCCAAAGGTATGGTCCTCGCCATTCTCCGAGTGCTGGGCCACATTTGGCAAGCCCGTTGCATTGCGCACAACCTCCCTATTTGTTGCTCGCGCTAATGTCTCGATCCAAAAAGTTTGGTCCGTGACAAACACATAGAATACGAGGGCCTGACGAATGTCTACTTCAAGTGTGGGATTTATGGCCATAATGAGGCTCTTTATGGGATAAATGGTCCTGAGGCGGGTCTTTTTTCATCTTTAGCGGTGCTGAAAGAGTGCATGGTTACCCTCGAGGCTCCGTGTGGTCCTTGAATGCTAGCTGAAAACAAAAAACGGCAGCCTAAAAAAAGATGGCCTCTGAATCGGAACCTAATATGAAGAATCATGTGAATATGGGCTCTAGGTTTCAGGTTTTGTGTAATGAGAATGATGATGCCATTAATGGACATATTGAGTCAGTTGTTGAAGATCGCTCGGCTGAAGCTAAAAGGGTTCAGGTGCGGCCTAGGACTCTGACGGTAGGGGTACAAGACAAGGCTGAGGTGAGTTCTATAAAGAATAACGTTTCACGAAACACCCAGGCTGTGACGGTACACAAGAAGGTGGTTTTTGAGGAAAGGCTCAACTCCTACTGTTATTTCTCATAATTCTAGGGTTGTGTCCTGTAATCACACGGCAGTTATGGTGGTCGATGATAGGGATGAGAAGATTATTGGGCAAAAATCACTTGGAAAGGGACGACTGGGTTCCTCTAAGAGCATGGCTGGAGAGACCTCTAAAAAAGGTCTTAAGGTGAAAAAAAATCGGCTTACCGTGCTCCTCCACGATCGGCTCTTACAGAATGGGTGCAGTCTTTGCATAGTAATATCGTGGCCAAACACGGGCTATCGAGAGGGGAGGCAAGCTATTTGGACCCGGGGATACGAGTGAGGCGCAAGTTGGGTCTATAGTCAATAAGGATAGAATTGACTCCAACAATGTGGCAGTCCCTTTAATGGAATCGACTCCAGGCGAAGATAAGGAAAATCAACGGCCGATAGATACGTGTGAACTTCTTTCACCCTTTAATTTTATTTAAATGATCAGTTTCTTTTTTTTTTTTTGAAATTGTCAGGGTCTAGCGAGCCCAGAATTTTGCCATTATTTTAAGGATTTTATAAGAGTGCATCGTCTGAAATTAGTTGTTTTGATGGAGCCAAGAGTGAGTTGTAGGAATGCTGACAGTGTCCTTCGGTTTTAGCGAAAGAATATAGGTTTTATGGAATGATTTTATTCAGGTTGAGGTTATCATAATTTTTAATTAATTTGTGCACTATCGGGTGGATAAAGTTTTTTTTGGATTGGGTGTTTGTTACTGCAATTTATGGGAGTCTGACGGCTACAAAACGAAAATTTCTTTAAGGGCCGTTGTAAAATCTTGATCCCGGCATCGGTCACCCTTGGATTCTTGGTGGTGATTTTAATGTTATTCTTCATCCTTATAAGAGGAAGGGTGGTTCTCTATCAGTTTTGGGTTATAGTCGACTTTTTAATGATTTTATCTTTGAAACGGGTTTATTTAAGGCTTCTTTTTTAGGGCTAGAGTTCGTGTAGAGTAGAGAGAACTTGTATCAACAGCTTGATAGGTGTTTCTTTAATGTAGATTGGAGTGAGTGCTTCCCGGGTACCCATGTGCGACATTTAGAGAGACTCGGATCAGATTATTATCCTTTGTTGGTCATGCTACATACTGCGGGTACTGTTGATAGACCTAAACCATTTCGTTTTATTTCCGCATGGCAAGACTACCCTGAGTTTGCAAATTTTCTTTCAGATAAGTGGAATGCTTCGGTCGGGGTCACTATCAACTTGGAAAATTTTACGACGCATGTAACTTCTTGGAAAACTAATATTTTTAGGCACATCGATCATTAAAAAAAATAAGTTTTTGCGTAGGATCCGTGGTATTGAGAAGGCCTTGTGTAGGCATCACTCAGAGTTTCTTGTTAATATAGAAAGGGATTTGCTTGCGAAGCTTTAGATTGTGTTAGCGCAGGAAGAGAACCTTTTGTTGCAAAAGTCTCGTTGTAATTAGGTGATTCATGGGGATAGAAATGTAGCGATGTTTTTTCTCGCTAAAAAAAGGAAGTGTTTTTTTTATTTGGAAAAATTTTCTTCCGCGTGAGATTTTATAAAACCCGTGTTTTATTTAAAAATGGAGTCGCTACCGGCCATTCAAGGTGGACCGGACACCGTAAAAATCAGAGATTTCAAAATGTCGGGTTCGGGAGTCGGTTACGGATGGGGAAGGATTAACACCCCCATGCCGCCCAAAATTGGTACTTTAATAATTATCGCTTTATTAATATTAAACTTTCCGGATTAAAGTGACGATTAGATTAAAATTCGGTTATAAATGCGAGTAGATTTTAAAGGCCCCGTTATTCGAGAGTAAACGCCCAACCACTATCACTACGCCTGATACTGGCCCCGTTTACGCTCGAATAAAAAGGGCATCACATTGACAAAATATATGTTCGTTATGTAAACTTAAAAAACATGGCAAATATAAATAAATACATTGCGATAAAAATATAAATAAATACTAACGTAATAAAATACTAATATAACATAAATAAAATACTAATCTAAAACATACATACATACATAACTATTAGTTTAACACATAAATAAAAACATATCTAACATAAATAAAATACTAATCTAAAACATACATACGTAAATATTAATCTAACTTATTCACAAATATTAATTAACGTAATAACATAACAATATGTACAAACAACAATATATACATGAATTCTTATATATATCTAACATAAAAACATAGAAAATATAAAAATTTATACGTAAAATATGGATTGTAGAAAAAAGATTATATATACATAATATATAAAACATGTTTCACATACAAAAAAACATATATGTAATAAATACATATTAGAATACTATACGTATATATACATAATAATAATAATAATATAATCTTAATATATATATAACATATAGAAAATAGATTATTTTGCATAAATATAATAATAATAAAAAACTAATATAACAAGGAATCTAAAATAACACATACTAAAATATATAACACATACGTATACAAAAATATGGCAAAATAAATAAATATAAATATAGTATTATATAAACATATACTAAAAAGAAACATAGTATATACTCTCATATATTACTTAACATATATAGGTAATACACAACTTAATACACGTATATATAACGTAATGTACATAGATGCATACTAAAAACATATATACATACGTACACATGCACAAATAAAAGCCATAAACAACTACACATCATGATAAAAGTAAACGCACATATTTACATATGAGAATATTTAAAAACAAATATTAAACAACCATCAAGAATTAATCTAACATCCTAACAACATATAGAAAGATATGAACATAAAGGCATATAAAACGTGATAACTAAAAATAAATAAGAGATTACTAATAAAACGTCATTAGATTATAAAAAGGATTACACCATAAACATACATAAAAATAAATACCCAAACCTAAATATTATATAGAGCTCTCTTTTTTTTTTCTTCAATGCCAAGAGCCCCTATCTTTTTTTTCCCCTTTTGTTTCAAATTGCCGGCTCTCCCCTTTTTAATTCTCTCCTTCAATTTGTGTCCAATTTTGCCGCCCTTCCCCCTCTCAATTCTCCCCAATTTTTTCAAAATGGCATTCTCTCTCTCTTTTATGCTCAATTTTTGGTGTGCTTTAAAATTGATGGTGGGAGGGGAAATGAAGTGAGGTTGAGTGGAGTGTTGGGGAAGTATTGCATGGGCATGGGAAGCATGGGTGAAAGGGTGGCAGGGCATGGGGTGACATGCCCCTTTTTTTTTTTTTTTTTTTTTTTTTTTTGGAATAGGGTAAATGGTTCGAAAATAATTTGGGGCCCGGACAAAAAAATGGGTATTACAGCTGCCCCTCTTTGCTCATTGCTGTGTGACAGGAATAGAGCAAAGACAAAAGAATAACCATTTTTGTCCGGTCGGTCTGGCTGAACTTCTCCTCCTTTGATTCGTGTCTTCTTTCTTCGGTAGATCTTCTTTCTCTTCGGCGTAGGTCTTCTTTCTTGTCTTGATTGATCTACCTTGTCACTTTAGGGAAGCAAAGCCTTCAAAATGGGGTTGTTTGTTGGGGAAGCCAAACTGAGTTTCACTTGCTACATTATTGATAATAAACTAATACTTAAAGAGAGTTCGACCCAGCTGCAACACCGACGAAGAGACAGGGTCTACAAAATTCGATCCAGCTACAACACTGACGAGGAGACAAGACCGATAGGTGAAAGTTCTGATGTCTGATCCAGCTACAACTCTGACGAAGAGGCAAGATCAGAAAACTGACAATTTTTCTCTTTTCTCTCTCTCTTTTTTTTGTTTGTTTCTTTTTTCACTGCTTTTGTTTTTTTTTTCATTTTCTCATTTTTCTCATTTTTTTCTTTTTGATTTTTTCTTACAACATTGCTAAAACTTGAAAGTTGGTGAATTTTGACCAAGCTACAACACCGACGAAGAGGCATGGTCTAAAGTTAGTAATGTTGATTCAGCTACAACACCGACGAAGAGGCAGGATCAAGAGTTAGTGAATTTGGTCTAGCTACAACACCGACGAAGAGGCAAGACCGGAAGTTAGTGAATTAGGTTCAGCTACAACACCGACGAAGAGGCAGAACTGAAAGTTAGATTTGACCAAGCTACAACACCGACGAAGAGGCAAGGTTCGAAGATTTGATCCGGCTACGACAAGACGAAGAGGCAGGATCGGATAGTTGTTCTTTTTTTGTGATCAAGCTACGACTCTGACGAAGAGGCATGATCAGAATTTGGTTGAAAGCTCATTTTTTCATTTTTTGTTTTTTTTTTCATTTTCATTTTCATTTTTTGATTTTTTTGATTTTTTTTTTTTTTTTTCTTTTTTCTTTTTTCTTTTTTCTTTCTCTTTTTTTTTGAGATACAACATTGATACAACTAGAAAGTTAGTAAATTTTGACCAAGCTACAACACCGACGAGGAGACATGGTCTAAAGTTAGTAATGTTGATCCAGCTACAACACTGACGAAGAGACAAAATCAAGAGTTAGTGAATTTGGTCTAGCTACAACACCGACGAAGAGGCAAGACCGGAAGTTAGTGAATTTGGTTCAGCTACAACACCGACGAGGAGGCAGAACCGAAAGTTAGATTTGACCAAGCTACGACACTGACGAGGAGGCAAGGTCTAAAGATTTGATCTAGCTACGACACCGACGAAGAGGCAGGATCAGATAGTTTTCTTCTTCTTCTTCTTTTTCTTCATTTTTTTGATTTTTCCTTCTTTTTTCCTTTTTTTCATTTCTTTTCTTCTTTTTTCAATTTTTCTTTTTTCTTTTTTTTTTCTTTTTTCTTCTTTTTTCATTTTTGGTTTTTTCTTTTTTTATTGATTTTTTAGCTACAATTATAAAAAGGTAAACTCCGAGTAAAATTTAGGTCTAGCTGCAACACCCTCGAAGAGGCAAGACCTGGATAAGATTTGATCTGCAACACCACCGATGGAGGCAAGATCTTCATTAAGTTGGCGTACCACCACTGACGGAGGCACGATTTGCAAGATGTTGGGTGACTGTGCCACTGACAGCGAGATAATTTTTTTGAAAAATTTGCCCAGCTTTTCTATCAACAGAGGGCATGATCTAGAAAGAATTTTTGTTGGCATCCGTCACACCATTGTCGGAGGAATAAAATCCTACAAAAGAAAAAAAAACATTAGTCAGTAATTGTCAAAGATTTTGTCCCTGATACCTTTTATTTTGGGCGTTTCCATCTTCTTCGTGTTTGGCCTCCTTCAAGACTAGGGTTGGCCTTCTTGTCATTGCCCCCATATCGAGGGTACTCGGTCTTTTTCCTAGACCTGTTATGTACAAGCAAGATTGCATGAGTGTATCTAATTTTATGTCTAAATGCATGTGTCTACCCTAAATGCATGGTGATTTTGGTGTATGCATTTAATCTAAATGTATGACGTATGCAAAAATGGTTTAATGCAAGATGAATGCAATCTAAATGCATAAATGTGATATGATTTTTTTTGCCCTCAATGAGATGCCATTGACTCCTCACTGGTCCCGTCAGGATCTTGGTCTTTTGTATGTGACGGTGCCCCAACCTCCTTTGGCTTCGAACATCTTTGGACTCATTTTCATTAGGGTGTATACCCCAAAATTTTGTTCGTTTTATGCCATTGTCTGAGAATATTCTTGTAGCAAATTTGAAACTCTGGTGCACATTTTGTTTCCCCTAAGTTGGGTTTATAAATTGTGTTGGTTCATGACAGTTCATTATTATTTTTTTGGATTGGGTGCAATTTTACAGACAGTGGTCAATGTAGACATTTCAGGGGTGCAAGAGTTTGACTCAGCAATGAAGGCTGGACCTTGGCAAATAATGCCCCTGGACTTGGACCTTGTTAGAGGCACAATGTTTGTAAAAGATATGGATGGTGCTTTTAGACATGCCCCAAGATCAGGCTCTTGTAGAGGTTCTGTAAGGTACTAGATCGACCAACTTTGTTGTATCTAATGGGGCAACCTGAGGACCAGTTTTCTTATTCTGAAAATGAATGCATGCAAAATGTGTCCTAAATCGATGCAATGCAAAATTAAGATTGTGATGATGTTGTGCAATGATGCAGGTGAAATCAATGCGATAAGAATAAAATGAAACGAGTTAGTACCAAATAAAATGATTAAATAAAATAAATGATAAATATAACAAAAAAAGAGTAATAAAAACTGTACATAAACAAGAAACAAGGCACTAGAGCCTAAATAGGGTGACCACTAATCGGGCAGAGTTTCACATGGCTCTAAAGGGTTGGCTCCTACTGCTCACTATATGCAGTTTTGGTGCTAAGAGGTGCCCGAATTGTCATTGCTGTCCTCTACTAAGAGTAGCAAGGCCCCCGGTCATCACCCATTATAGGCTCCTTTCAACCGGGTTCAACTCAGGGGGACCCATTTGCTTATACCCATACGAATGAACGATATCCTTACGAAAGTATAAGGTACTCGAGCCCTGAAGGTACTTGCTAGGCCCATACGGGAGAACGATATCTCCACGAAAGCATTAGCGTTTTCCCTCCCACTTAAAAAAACGGGTTTATATGCCATATTTTAAATGCGTTAAAACAAACGCGCCATTATAACCGAATGTTAGTTTAATAGTCACTTTAATCCGGAATTTCCAATATTAATAGTGCGGTAATTATTTGAAAAAGCTTGACTCTCATTTGTTTTTGAAAAACAAAAATATCCCCAGCGGAGTTGCCATCTGTAGCGATGTTTTTTCTCGCTAAAAAAATGAAGTATTTTTTTATTTGGAAAAATTTTCTTCCGCGTGGGATTTTATAAAACCCGTGTTTTATTTAAAAATGGAGTCGCCACCGGCCATTCAAGGTGGACCGGACACCGTAAAAACCAGAGATTTCAAAATGTCAGGTTTGGGAGTCGGTTACGGATGGGGAAGGATTAGCACCCCCACGCCGCCCAAAATTGGTACTTTAATAATTACCGCTTTATTAATATTAAACTTTCCGGATTAAAGTGACGATTAGATTAAAATTCGGTTATAAATGCGAGTAGATTTTAAAGGCCCCGTTATTCGAGAGTAAACGCCCAACCACTATCACTACGCCTGATACTGGCCCCGTTTACGCTCGAATAAAAAGGGCATCACATTGACAAAATATATGTTCGTTATGTAAACTTAAAAAACATGACAAATATAAATAATTACATTGCGATAAAATATAAATAAATACTAACATAATAAAATACTAATATAACATAAATAAAATACTAATATAAAAAACATACATACATACATACATACATAACTATTAATTTAACACATAAATAAAAACATATCTAACATAAATAAAATACTAATTTAAAACATACATACGTAAATATTAATCTAACTTATTCACAAATATTAATTAACGTAATAACATAACAATATGTACAAACAACAATATATACATGAATTCTTATATATATATATACATATATATATATATATCTAACATAAAAACATATAAAATATAAAAATTTATACGTAAAATATGGATTGTAGAAAAAAGATTATATATACATAATATATAAAACATGTTTCACATACAAAAAAAAACATATACGTAATAAATACATATTAGAATACTATACGTATATATACATAATAATAATAATATAATCTTAATATATATAACATATAGAAAATAGATTATTTTGCATAAATATAATAATAATAAAAAACTAATATAACAAGGAATCTAAAATAACACATACTAAAATATATAACACATACGTATACAAAAATATGGCAAAATAAATAAATAAATATAAATATAGTATTATATAAACATATACTAAAAAGAAACATAGTATATACTCTCATATATTACTTAACATATATAGGTAATACACAACTTAATACACGTATATATAACGTAATGTACATAGATGCATACTAAAAACATATATACATACGTACACATGCACAAATAAAAGCCATAAACAACTACACATCATGATAAAAGTAAACGCACATATTTACATATGAGAATATTTAAAAACAAATATTAAACAACCATCAAGAATTAATCTAACATCCTAACAACATATAGAAAGATATGAACATAAAAGCATATAAAACGTGATAACTAAAAATAAATAAGAGATTACTAATAAAACGTCATTAGATTATAAAAAAGATTACACCATAAACATACATAAAAATAAATACCCAAACCTAAATATGATAAAGAGCTCTCTTTTTTTTCTTCAATGCCAAGAGCCCCTATCTTTTTTTTCTACTTTTGTTTCAAATTGCCGGCTCTCCCCTTTTTAATTCTCTTCAATTTTTACAAAATGGCCGGCTCTCCCCTTTTTAATTCTCTCCTTCAATTTGTGTCCAATTTTGCCGCCCTTCCCCCTCTCAATTCTCCCCAATTTTTTCAAAATGGCCGGCTCTGTCTCTTTTATGCTCAATTTTTGGTGTGCTTTAAAATTGATGGTGGGAGGGGAAATGAAATGAGGTTGAGTGGAGTGTTGGGGAAGTATTGCAGGGGCATGGGAAGCATGGGTGAAAGGGTGGCAGAGCATGGGGCGACATGCCCCTTTTTTGCTTTTTTTTGTTTGTTTATTTTTTGGAATAAGGTAAATGGTTCAAATATAATTTGAGGCCCGGACAAAAAAATGGGTATTACAAGAAACACAGTTTTATCATACTTTTGCTTTGAGTAGACGTCGTGCTAACATGGTGGCGGCCCTCCGTAAGGAGGATGGGGCGTGGTCTAATGATCTAGGAGAGTTGTGAGAATTGGCAAGTTATTTCTACAAGTCTATCTTTACTATTAGTGATGCGGACTGCTCCAACTACCATATTCGTGGCCATTTTCCTTCGATTAAGGCAAGGTCTTTGGCGTCCCTTATTAATCCAATCTCAGAAGAGGAGGTTAGGGAGGTTGTTTTTCCTATGGGGCCTTTAAAGGTGCTGGGTATTGATGGCTTTCCTGCTTTGTTTTATAAACGTAATTGGAGTACGATTGGCCTTAGTGTTTACCGTTTTATCCGTAGTATATTTGATGGTGAGGTGATGGATAAAGCGCTCAATTGAACCATGCTTGTTCTTATTCCTAAGGTTACTACACCTAAATACACATCGCAATTCTGGCCAATAAGCCTATGCTCCGTTCTCTACAAAGTGCCGACAAAGCTTATTGTAAATCGTCTAAAGGTTTTCTTACCAATTTGGGTTTCGGCCAACCAAACTTTTTTGTGCCAGGTAGAGCTATATCAGATAATATTACAAAAAGTTGTTCATTCAATGCGGAAGAAAAAAGGGAAAAAGTTGGATGGCTATCAAGATAGACTTGGAGAAGGCCTATGATAGGCTAGAATGGACTTTCATTGATGATACGTTGCATGGCATTGGTGTTCCAGACGCGTTGCGAGTTCTGATCATGAGATGCGTTACTTCTGTGTTGATGCAAGTAAGTTGGAATGACACCTTATCGGAGCCTTTTCAGCCAAGTAGGGGTATTCGACAAGGTAGCCCGCTCTCGCCCTATTTATTTATTCTTTGTATGGAGCAATTAGCTCAAGCGATTAACACTGAGATTGCGATTGGGAGTTGGAAACCTGTTAAATTGGTCAGATCAGGGTCGTCAATTTCATATATGTTTTTTTACAGACGATATGGCCTTTTTTGCAGAGGCTGAGATTGATCAATTGCAATGCATCTGAAGGGTCCTTACTGTTTTTTGTGAAGCTTCAGGCCACAAAGTTAGTGTTGCTAAAGCAAACATTTTTTTCTTTAGAAATGTGGAGCTGGGTATGCGACAGTTTATTAGTCATAGCTTCGGCTTTGTTGAGGTTAATGATTTGGGGCGTTACCTGGGCGTTCCCTTGTTGCATCAAAAGGTGACAAAGGCTACTTATCAGTTTTTGATCAAAAAAATTTGTGATAGACTATCAGGTTGAAAAGAAAAAAACTATTATCGCTTGCTAGTCGAATTACCTTAGCAAAATCGATGTTGGAAGCTATGCCATCCTATATGATGCAAACGTCGTATATTCTAAAAGAAACATGTAAAGAGATTGAAAAAATTATTCGGTAATTTATTTGGGGACATGCGAAAGAGAAGGGAGCGTTCTCTTGGTTAGTAGGGCGGACATGTGTAATTTAATCCAGAACGATAGCCTTAGTTTTAAGCACTTACATGACCAAAATGCAGCATTTCTTATGAAGATTGGGTTTGGTATTCTTACAAAGAGTGACTATCTTTGGGTTCGTGTATTGCGGACTAAGTATAAATTGAGCAATGATCTTTCGAGCTCTATTGTATAGCCTGGCTGTTCACGGCTTTGGTCGGGTTTGTGTATGGTGTGGGATGAGTTACGTCAAAGTGTGGTATAGAATCTAGGTAATGGTATGAAGATCAATTTCTGGTATAATCCGTGGATATATGAAACTAGACCCCTGATTGAGTTTACCTCAGCTTTATCTACGATTATGCCTTGTCATGTAGCTTCTATGGTGACAGAGCATGGTGATTGGAGATAGAATAGGTTCAAGAATTTGCTCCCAGTCAATGTGCTTCTTCGGATTAAGGCTGTCAAGCCCCCATTGCCTTCGATAGGGCTAGATACTCCATGTTAGAGGTAGAATAAGGATCGGTCTTTCACAGTCAAATTTGCTTACGGTGCTTGTATGAATTTTTAGGCAATTGGGGATACCTCGATTTGGAAGGTGATTTCAAAGTTCCAAGGGCCAGCTCGAGTTAAGACGTTCTTGTGGTCGTTGGCTCATGATCGTGTTCTAACCAATGTTGAGAGGGTTCGTCGGCATATTACTTGGGATGATCGATGTGGCGCGTGGGGTGGATAATCGAAAACGATTGACCATTTGTTTTGATAGTGTCCAATGACGTATACGACTTGGTCGTGTAGAATTAAGCCTGAATATATGTAGGAGTTTCTCGAGCAATCGCTTCTTGATTGGTTGAAGAATAGTTTATCATCCACGGCTGCCTATGGAGTTTGGGGCTGTGGTTGGTCGTTAGCCTTCGAAGCTATTATTTGGTCGATTTGGTTGAATAGGAATGCTTTTATTTTTGAGCCTGAGAATGAAGGACATGAATCGGTGCTTGACCACAATCGAAGGCTGGTGAAGCAATACAACTTGGCTGTTGAGTCTTCGTCAGCAACGTGTGAATTAGTTCGGTGGGTGCCCCTTGTGGCGGGCTGTTTTAAGTTGAAAACTGATGGGTCGAGGTGTGTGAGTTCAGGATATGCAACTTGTGGTGGCGTTATTCGTAATGAAAAGGGTGATTGGGTCGTTGGATTTATAAAGTTTATTGGTATTTGCTCTATACTCGATGCTGAATTATGAGGAGTATTAGAAGGATTACGCCGTACGTGGGAACAAGGTATTCGTCGGATTATAGTTGAGATGGATAGCATGACAGGGTAAAGTTGCTTTCGGGTGGGTCGCATGGAGCTCGGGGAGGTTCGTTGATCAGTCATATTTCCAATCGTTTGAATCGGTCTTGGGAGGTTTTATTTACGCACATCTTTTGTAAGGCGAATTTCGTTGCAGATACATTAGCTAAATTGGATAGTAGAGACATGAGTGGTTCGGGTGTTTTCTTTAGTCTCCCTAGCTCAGTTTGAGATGTGTTACGGACCGACCAGGGCCGGGGAGTGACTGTGCGGGTTCGACGCAACCAGAGGGTGCAACAAGGGTTGCCTGTGGTAGGCATTGGGTGAATGGTTGCGTTTTTTTTCATGTAATGCAACTGTAGTTGCTAGCTCATTTTGGTTGTAGTTGACATTTGTGTGTTGTTAGTTTTCGTTTTAGACATCATGTAATTACTAGCATATGTACTATTTTTTTTTCACTTAAGTTTAAGATGATTTTTTTAACGAGACATAAGCTAGTAGTTTTCCTTCTTTATAAAAAAAGGAAAATATTAAATAAAAACATGAGTGTATCTATCTTCTAACTTGTTGGTAAAATTAAAAAAATGAGTAATTATTTTTATTGGATAAAGATAATCACAAAACATTAATTATCAAATTAAATTAAAAAAAAAAAAAACAAAGAACAATTTGAAACAATGTGAAAGAAAATAAATGGAAAAGTGTACTGTTTCCATTGTCTTTCACCTTTCGTTATCAGTTTGCACGATTACAACTTCAAGGCCTGAAAGGACAACCTCTTCAATCCTCCACTTCATCTCCGCCGTCCATTTCGTTGACTTCTCTCTTTAATTGTAAATAGTCAAACCCTCTTAACCACCCCAAATAAAACAAGTTCCGATCCCCACAGCCATTGAAGAACAAAGCAAGAAACTTGGATTTTTTCTTTTTTTTTTTGGGACTTTGGGAAATAAGAAAAAAAATTCAAATTTGAGGAGAGGAGAAGGAGGAACCCTATAGTGTAATGATCAGATGTTATCCGGTGCATGATAAGAGACGACATGATCAACACAGCCAACGGTATGATTTCGACATCATCTTCATCGGCGAACAACGCCCAATCACCGAGTTTGAAGACTTATTTTAAAACCCCAGAAGGTCGATATAAGCTTCACTATGAAAAGACTTACCCTTCTGGCCTTCTTCACTATTCTCATGGCAAAACTGTTACTCAGGTAATCTCAAAATTTCTAGCTTTTTTTCTTTGGATTGTCAATTTTCGTAAATTATTGGAAAAAATGGACTATTATTGGGGTTTAATCAGGACCCATCTTTATTTGTATCACTTCAAATTGGTCCATTTGTTTTTAGTATGGGATTTCTTTCTTTGGTGCTTTTGATGCTTAAGTTTTATAATCAGTGAGCATTTCCAATTTATTAGTAAAAATATTCTCATTTGTTGGAAGCACCGAATGAACAAATTTTATTTAGTTAGTTTGTATTATCAGTTTGAACATTGTGGTTGAAAGGTTGAATTTAAAGACTTTCGTCAATCTTATAGTTTGTAAAGTCAAATTTTAATTAGGCACTGAATAAACAGATATTTTTGGGGTTATACTCATGTTTCAGTATTGTTTTCTTGGATTGTATTTAATTAAGTTTGATTGGCAGGTTACCCTAGCACATTTAAAGGACAAGCCGGCTCCGTCAACTCCAACAGCTTCATCTTCCAGCTTCACTTCTAGTAGTGTGGTAAGATCAGCAGCGGCAAGGTGGCTAGGTAGTGGGAATGGGAGCCGTGCACTTGGCTTTGGTGGAGGAAATGGTGGGGGTAAAAGTGTTAGTAGTACTAATAGGATTGGGTCATTGGGTGGTTTGAGTCCGAGTAATTCAATGGCTAATACAAATTTTGATGGGAAAGGAACTTATTTAATCTTCAATGTTGGTGATGCTATTTTTATAAGTGATTTGAATTCTCAGGATAAGGTAATTTGGCATTTCGTCATTAAGGTTTTTGATGAATGGGAAGGATTGTCATGGTGGTATTTTAAGAATCATGATGTTGAATGTAGGATCCAATAAAGTCTATCCATTTCAGTAATTCAAACCCTGTCTGCCATGCATTTGATCAGGATGCCAAGAACGGGCATGATTTGCTTCTTGGGTTCAATTCCGGAGATGGTAATTATTTTTAGCTTGTTTTGATTTGCAATTTTATTCCCAATGTTTAAACCCTGCAAATTTATGTGTTCTATGTGTATTATTGTAGTTTACTCAGTGTCATTGAGACAGCAGTTACAGGATGTTGGAAAGAAGCTTGTTGGGGCACAACATTACAATAAAGATGGTTCTGTAAATAGCAGGCAAGATTTAAATTGCTACATCATTTATTTTCTTACTTTGTACATGTGTTTCTAGTTCTTCGATGGTGTGAAGATAGATTGTAAATCCAATTGCTCGGATCAGGATAATTTTCTATGACATCTTATGGAGATGTATCTTACTTTCCTTTCAAATAGTGCATATTCAATTTAATCATTACGAAAATGTCCTTTTCTGGGTTTTATATTGTTGTTTTGCAGGGCTACTGCCATAGATTTAATTTTTTAGCCACCTTTAGACCTTGCTGCTGAGTGCTTCATTTGTTCTCTCTGACCTTTCAATATTTTAACTGTACTTAATACGGTATCAATACTAGCAATACATTGACTTGGTCTTTCACTGAGTTGATTGTTAACTCTGTTAGCAATACTGAACTTGTAGTCCTCTCTTGAATTTGCTTCCCTCTTGGGCTTTTCCCAATGGGGATAATTAAAGGAACAATGACTTCTGTGACTAATAATTGTTTATCTTGAATTGATGTTTTCAATTTTTGTCTCCTATCTGATTAATGCTTGTTGTTTCCAGCAGTCGCTGTACTAGTATTGCATGGATTCCTGGAGGTGATGGTGCTTTTTTGGTTGCTCATGCTGATGGAAATATGTATATTTACGAAAAGGCAAGTTTCAAATAATTAAAGAAGGCTTTTTTCACTTCTTGGAGATCAACTTTCAAATTTCATGATGTTCTATGCAGTAAGTTATTTTGAAATTATTATTGTTGTTCTTTTTCAATTTTTGCCCGCTAGAACAAGGATGGTGCTGGTGATTCTTTGTTCTCTGTTATCAAAGACCAAACTCAATTTTCTGTTGCGCATGCTCGGCACAGCAAGGTACTGGTCAGTGTTTATTTTGGAATGCCTCCTGAAAATTTGTAGTCTTTACCTCAAAACCATCATCTAAATCCAGAGGTCATTAATGGTTCTATCATGTGTATATTTGTAGTAGGTGCTGCATATCTTATAGCTTAATATTCACTGTATATATCTTTAGGTTTTAGTCAGATAACATTCTGTTTAAATTATGTCACATTTGTTCCTTCTTGTTTATATGTGTCTTTTTATTACATTACAGTTAATGCCATGATAGTTGAGTAGGCTGTTTCCTTAATTGGTATTAGTCCGACTGTTGTCTAACATGGTTGAGTAGGCTGTATATGTTTTCCTCCCATCTTTCCATGTA
>JAGYYJ010002488.1:0-57642 GCA_019671005.1 Hibiscus mutabilis
GAATTGAATGGAACTCAAGTTTCACCAAGACATTAATGAGCCGAGTTGAACAAGGTTTAACTCGATTCAATAAGCTCCGCAAGTAGCCTGTTAATTTTTTAAGGATTGATTATGCATTGTTAATTTTTTTTTCAAGAATGGTTGTACACGCTTGTTTTTTTGTGTATTTATAGATTGTTCCTTGGTTGTATATATGTTAGTTTGATGTATTTGGGATTGTTACTTTGAATTGCTCTCATCATATTATTTTGATCTTTATTCATTTTTGTTCTCTATATAGTATTACTAGATTTTACATATATTATAAAAATAAATGACACGCTGCCGCTTTTACGCCAATATAATTCCTCTTCTCTTTAATAAATAAAGGAATTCAACGAAGTAAAAAGAGAAGTAAAGGGTCGATCCCATGTGGACTAGAAGAACTTCGATTTATGTTTGTTCAATCGGTGAGCCAACAAGATGAGTTGAAATAATATTTAAGTATGTTGGGATTTGTGAATTAAGAAAAAATAATAAGAGATTGTAGAGAAGATTGGGAAGTGGATTCAAGATGCAGAAAGATTAGCCTCATGTTTGCTTTGACTCCGCTTTCCTCGAATCATTGAAAAAGAATTTTCACTGGGATTCACGCCTGGTTTTTTGCCTACAAGGATCAATCCGCGGACTATGCCTTGTATACCTAATACCAAGTGCCATCTTTGATATCGATTTTGAAATTGATCTAGTCAACAACAATAAGGTATATCAAAATGTTTAAGTAAATGACTTGATCATGTTGTTTCAATAATCTTCTTCGATCTCAGCTTTCCTTTAGCAACACTTTCACTGAGTGTTCCCAGAAGCCTAATGTACTTTAATAGCTTATCCTTCTCTCACACATTTAACTAAACAACATCCTCACCAACTTCACCTTTGGTTTTGAAATCATTTTGATTTTGAAATTAAGCTTAGAAATCGAGAGAGACACCCGGTTGTTTATGCTTTCAATCCTGGCGTTGGGTTGAGTCATTGCTTTAACCTTGGCTTTGGAAAATTAGCTAGTATGATAGAAAATCTTGCGCTTTAAGAAAAAAATAAAAACTTGAAAAAAGTGAAATGAAGAAGAAAAAGTAAAAACTACATTAATAAAGAAAACAAAACAAATTAAAACTAAAAGATGATAGATGATTTTTTAGTTTGAGGATATTTATAGCACCTAAAACCAAAAAAATAACCCTTCTAAAGATAAAAAAGATAAATCAAATTATTTAAAATTTAATAACGAAAGATAAATCCAAAATTTGAATTTAAATTAAGTACGATAAGTCATCTCAAACGGCTGGTTGATGTGGCTTATTTATCACGCTGACGCTGACGGTGTCTGTCGGACTTTCATCCAAATTCTTCCATGCCTACTAATCCAACCATGAGTCCGGGAAAATCAAAATTTGCACAATTTCATCGGTTTGGCAACATTTCCTAATTTATTGTTTCGTTCAAAATGAACAAAATTCCCAAATTAGTGGCAAACAACAACCAATCAAGGAGTAATTATCGATAGAGCAATGCATAATTTTAAGCACTAACCAATTCCCCACTTATTCAATGCTTGTCCTCAAGCATTTTAGATTATCATGCTAAAACCTTAAGTCGCCAGCTCAATTTTATAGAATTTCAAGAATTTAAAGTAAATGCAAATCAAGTAAATGTTGAAATTCAAGATCAATCATGGCATAATCAATTAAGTGAATCGACCAAGGCATTTCAATTGTCTACCAATTTCAAGAAGACAAGACTTAGATCCACATTGGTTCCCTTATTTGCTCAAGTATTTTTGGGTAGAAGAATCATCTGTCTAAACTAATCAACTCATTACCATAGGCTTTAACTCAGAATGATTATGATGAAATGATGCAAAAAATCAAGAGAGATTTCAAATGCTTTGTAACACTAGTTAATTCAAGGTTGATTGCATTGGATAAAATTTGGGGATATATAAAAAGTCAAGACAAGTTAAAATTATTCCAAAGAATTTATTCAAGAGATATGGAAAACAAGAAATTAAACAATATAGTTGGTTATTTTAAGATTGAAGTGCCTTGTAAAAGTATCCTTAAATGTTTTTTTTCATGCGGAGTACCGAAAATTCTATCCATACCTCACGGTTGATGGGTTTTAATCGAATTGTACCGCAGACTCGGTTAGTTTTCTCTGTGCTGTATTTTTCGCACAGTTCAAAAGTCCAAACTAGGGTTTAGGTTTTTCCGGGCACTGTTCTATTTGTATCGATGATGAGGTTTTTTTATTTTTGCAGAAAACTCAACTTGTGTGAAAAATGAATGCCCGGTGATTGAAAGTTAAGTGGTAGGGAACACTTGTTGAATTTAAATCGATGTTATAATCTTATAAGATGAATAATGATCACTTAAGCTGTTCACTATAATTGAAAATGTATCATGGGATGGACTATGATTTTGTGTTGGTTTAAACATGTTTTGCTCTATGCTCTATCATTAAAGCATCATAATCTTTTTAATTTTCAATAGTAATTGGACTAAACTGCATTTGGGAACTTCGATTTAGAATTTGACCCTATTAATTATATTTTTATATTTTTTTCAGTTAAATAGTTTGAAACTAACTAATGCAAGCTGAATGCCCCCGGAAACAAACTAAAACACACAAAGTGGATGTAAAAGAAACGAAAACCATAAGCTTATCAGCCCACAAAGAGTGGGTGTTTCATAAGATTATATCTTCTTTCCATTGTTTCCGGCACCGATCTAAAGTTTCATTGACTTAGGCTAGCGCTGCATGATTCCAGTTCGTATGGATGCTTAAACCGTGGATCAGTTTCATAAGATTGCTGCAGCTCACCAAACACTTCTCTTGTTCCACGTCCATTGTAACAGCAGCTGGAATTCATATTTTATCTATTTGTAGGTTTGCAATTGTTCCTCATTTCTTTTATGTGACTAATTTCAGGCAAACTATTAATCCTACAAGTTGCTTTGCTACTGTTGAGAAGGATTTTCCAGGAAGCTTGATGCCTGTGAATGGTGATAGAAAGGCAAGTTAATTCTTACCTTGTACATGTATTAACTACTGACACATGAAAAAGAAATTAAAAACGAAGATATCTATTCAATCCATTCAACTTATTTTCTAGCACGAAAGGATTAGGGAAAATAAAAGTATATTTCATAACTAATCAATTGAACAGTAGCTCAAAAGTTTATATCCAGGCATGTTTTATTTCCATAGAATCGGTTTTTAGGCATAGTTATTTTTATTTATTAGATGCTTCTGATGATGTACCTCTTCATTAACGGGGATGATTTCGTCGGTGTTTCAAAATTTTGCACTTTTGCTACTTTTAAATTATTATGTTTAGTTAATTTTTGTTTAACATTCCAATTCAATAGGTTTGAGCATTTCTTGGGAATCAAACGCAAGGCTGAGCCAGGGAATTCAATAAGTCGTGGAATCGGTCATACGATACAGGTAGCTAGCCAACTATAGAACACAAATGCAATTTGTAGAGAACCTCTCTAAACTAACCTTTAATTTCAATTCCATGTTATGGATCATCGATGTTGTATGGATGGAGTATGATTCAACCAAGGAAGAACTTGTTATGAAAAAAAACAAAGTTTTTTTGATAAAAGTTTTATATAAGTTGCATGGCAGTATGTTGATGGTAGTGTTAAATGCATATACTGTTTAATTCTGATTTATTTTTGCCCTCATCGCAGTATTCTATTATAAATGTAATCATAATAATGATTTTGGGATTGCATTGTCTGTAATGGATTTGTAATGAATACAGACATGAATATCCGTAAGTATTTATTATTAAAATCTACCTTTTTTAAAGAATTAATTCCAACATCTGGAAATTAAAAAAGAAAAACCTCAATTCGAGTTGAATTGAATGGAACTCAAGTTTGACTCAAGACATTAATGAGCCGAGTTGAACAAGGTTTAACTTGATTCAATAAGCTCGCAAGTAGCTCGTTAATTTTTTTAAGGATTGATTATGCATTGTTAATTTTTTTTTCAAGAATGGTTGTAATACGTTTGTTTTTTTTTTGTGTATTTATAGATTGTTCCTTTGGTTGTAATATATGTTAGTTTGATGTATTTGTGGATTGTTACTTTGGAATTGCTCCGCATATTATTTTGATCTTTTATTCATTTTTGTTCTCTATATAGTATTACTAGATTTTACATATATTATAAAAATAAATGACACGCGTCGTTTTCACGTCAATATAATTCCTTCTTCTCAATTAATAAATAAAGGAATTCAACGTAGTAAAAGAGAAGTAAGTGTCGATCCCACAGGGACTAGGAGAACTTCATGATTTATGTTTGTTCAATCGGTGAGCCAACAAGAGAGTTGAATAATATTTAAGTATGTTGGGGATTTGTGGAATTAAGAAAAATAATAAGAGATTGTAGAGAAGATTAGGAAGTGGATTCAGTATGGTAAAGATTAGCCTCGGGCTCTTGCTTTGACTCAATTTCCTCGAATCATTGGAAAAAAGAATTTTCACTTTGGGATTCACGTCGGTTACTTGCCTACAAGGATCAATCCTTGTGACTATGCCTTGTATACCGAATACCCAAGTGCCATCTTTGATATCAATTTTGGAAATTGATCTAGTCAACAACAATGTTCCAGATCAAAAATGTTTAAGTAAAGCCGACTCGGACTATGTTGTTTCAATAATAACTTCTTTGATCTCAGTTTTCTCTTAGCAAACAATTTTAGAGTGTGTTCCCAGGAAGTCGAATGTACTTTAATAGCTTATCCTTCCTCTCACACATTTAACCAAAACAACATCCTCACCAACTTCAATCTTTGGTTTTGAAATCATTTTAATTTTGAAATTAAGCTTAGAAAACTGAGAGAGACACCCGAAGTTGTTTAAGTGTTTTTCAATCCTCACGTTGGGATTGAGTCATTGCTTTAACCTTTGGCTTTGGAAAACTTAGCTAAGTATGATAGAAATCATACTTAGCATCTTTGAAAGAAAAAAAAATAAAAACTTGAAAAAGTGAAAATGAAGAAGAAAAGTGAAAACTTCTATTAATAAAGAAAAACAAGAACAAATTAAAATCCAAAAGATGAGAGATGATTTTTTAGTTTGCCCAAAGGGTATTTATAGCAGCCTAAAACCCTAAAAATAACCCTAAAGAGATAAAAGATAAATATCAAATTATTTAAATTAATTACAAAAGATAATTCTAAAATTTGAATTTAAATTCTGACTGATAAGTCATCTGAAACGTGGTTGATAAGCTATCATCGTTGCTGACGTGACGTCTTCTAGAAGCTGCTGACGTGGCATCCAGTCAGACTTTCATGCCCAGATTCATGCCCACTAATCTAACCATGAGTCCGAAAAAAAAAATTGCACAATTTCATCAGTTTTGGCAACATTTCTTGAATCTATTGTTCTGCATTGAAAATGAACAAAAATACCCAAATTAGCAACTTAAAACAACCAATCAAGGAGTAATTATCGATAGAATAATGCATAATTCAAGCATAATCAAATTCCCCCTCACTTATTCAATGCTTGTCCTCAAGCATTTCTAGATTATCATGCTAAAAACCTTAAGCTGTCAACTCCAATTTTATAGAATTTCCAAGATCTCTAAAGTAAAATGAATCAAGTAAATGTTGAAATTCAAGATCAATCAATCATGGCATAATCAATTAAGTGTAAATCGACCAAGGCATTTCAATCGTCTACCAATTTCAAAGAATACAAGACTTAGCTCCTCACATTGGTTCCCTTATTTCGCTCAAGTATTTCGGGTAAGAGAATCTCTAAAGCCTAAACTAATCAACTCATTACCATAGGCTTGTAACTAGATCTAATCTCCACTACTTAATATGAAAATGATGCAAAAATCAAGAGGATTTTAAAATGGGTTGTAACGGGGTTAAGGTTCGGGTAGGATAAAAGGCCGAAAAATGGGGTTTAAAAAGTCAAGACAAGAAAAGTTATTCCAAATAATTTATTCGAAGAGAGGAAAACAAGAAATCAAACAATCATCGTTTATTCATTTTTTTCATTCGAACTGTTTTTTTTTTTTTTTTTTTCAAACGAAGAAAATTTTTCTACTTTTTTTTCACTGTTCGAACATTATATTCGAATTGTACTGCACAGTTCTGTAATTTTTCTGTGCTGTATTTTTTTGCACTGATTTATTTTTCTGCACTGTTCTATTTTTCTGTATTGATGATGATTTTTTTTCATTTTTTTTCTTCGGAATATTCTCAACTTGTCCTGAAAAATGGTGACAAAAATAATTGAAAGGGAAAAAAAAGTAAAATAGGCTCAATTTAATGATGTGGTAAACAAAGAAGATGATTAAAGGCTCAAAAAAGCTGTTCACTAAGTGGAAAATAAATAAAAAGGATAAGCTATTTTGTTCGGAAAGAAAAATTGGTTTAATCCTAATGTATCTATCACATTAAAGCATCATAATCAAAATGTGTAGTCTCAAAAAGCATCGAGTTACAAGTTCTAGAATGCAATCAATTAGTTTGGCACACTCAATTGAAACAAAGAGCAAAAATAAAAATATATGCTCATTAGGCTCAAAACTCACACGAAAGGTCTATTGAACTAAGTCATGCATCCAGTTCAATCATCAAAATCACGAAATGACCAAGAAAAATTTAAATAAATTAGTCATGCCATGCTATCGTGCATCCGAAATTCAACAAGAACAAGATTGAATTCACAAAGAGATGCAAAGAAATTAAATCAAACAAGAGACTAGAAATCCTAGATTATCAACAATTCTAATCAAGAAACAACGCAAATTCAACCGCAAATCATAAGTGAGAGTTAATTTGATTTCTAATTCCTCCCCTTTCACTTAAGTCATTTGGTCCCAAAATGTAAATGAAATTGCAAGAGAGGGAATAGAGATACTCCCCGTGCTAATTGTGGTCACGGCTACGAATTGATTTCGCCTCCGACCTTGATGTCTTGCGCGGATTTTAAGAGATTATCAACAAGAACCTCATTGTATTTTTAGAAAATGTAAAGAACCAAAAAATAAATTTTTAAATTTTTGAAGGCCGTGACTCTACTGATCCCACTAATTTTGGCCCTTGACAGCATCAATAATAATTAATAACTTCCCTACCCCTCTTTCAAAATAATAAAAATTAATAAGTCCCTCAACTCTTTTATCTAATAACTCATCCTTTTAATTAATGAAAATTACTATTGATCAAACCAGCAAATTAGACATCGACGTACAATTTCAATGTCCAATGGACAATAGATCTAATTGAAAGTAACTATAATCGTTTGAGTAGATTTCATGAAAAATTCGTCTAAGAAAAAAAAATATGAACATTCTGATATCAATTTTATTGTGAAAAGTGATCGGTGACAGATGACAATTGGTTGGCAACAACTGTCGTAATGTTTAGCGGCAAAATCGATACAACCCTAAAATTTAATTAGTACTTAAAACGTCGTCGTTTTGAGCATCAATAGCCACATCTAAATGACGTCATTTTGGTCACGTTAACAAGTTTAATTATTCAATTTAAATTAATATATATTGAAATCTCAATTGAATTGAGATTATATATATTAATATAGATATATATTGAAATCTTAATTAAGTTGAATTGAGATAATATATATTTAATATATATTGAAATGCTATTTAAGTTGGATTGAGATTATATATATTTAAATATTAAAATCCTAATATGAGTTGAATTGGAATGTTCAAAGGCTATATAAAGATATAAGAGATCTAATTTGGCAAAACCCTCTAAATAATTTAGTGTGTTTTTTTCAACTAGTTTCATCGGATTATTACACCCAAGAGGAAATGTTTCGATTTAAAAAGCCCAAAAACAAGACAGCTTTTCGGAAGAAAGATAAGTTGGATATAGATGCCCTTGAAGCAGAAGCCATCTCGGTGGCATCAAAACCTGAGGAAGATGAAAATCAAGTTTTTGATGATGATTTAGAGGATCTTTATAAATCGGTTGAAAAGGTAAGGAGGTTAGCTCTTAAAAAGCAAGAAGAAAAATCAGGTCCGGAAGCTATTGCGCTTCTTGCTGCTAGCATTCAAACTAGAGATGATCAAAACACCTCCACCGGAGAGGCACAAGAAAACAAGGTTGTAATCACAGAGATGGAGGAGTTTGTATGGGGTCTTCAGCTTGATCAAATTTAAGTGCTTGCTCAAAACATTTTCAATAGGTTTGCAATTGTTCCTCATTTCTTTTATGTGACTAATTTCAGGCAAACTAGTGATCCTACAAGTGGCTTTGCTACTGTTGAGAAGGATTTTCCAGGAAGCTTGATGCCTGTGAATGGTGATAGAAAGGCAAGTTAATTCTTACCTTGTACATGTATTAACTACTGACACATGAAAAAGAAATTAAAAACGAAGATATCTATTCAATCCATTCAACTTATTTTCTAGCACGAAAGGATTAGGGAAAATAAAAGTATATTTCATAACTAATCAATTGAACAGTAGCTCAAAAGTTTATATCCAGGCATGTTTTATTTCCATAGAATCGGTTTTTAGGCATAGTTATTTTTATTTATTAGATGCTTCTGATGATGTACCTCTTCATTAACGGGGATGATTTCGTCGGTGTTTCAAAATTTTGCACTTTTGCTACTTTTAAATTATTATGTTTAGTTAATTTTTGTTTACCATTCCAATTCAATAGGTTTGAGCATTTCTTGGGAATCAAACGCAAGGCTGAGCCAGGGAATTCAATAAGTCGTGGAATCGGTCATACGATACAGGTAGCTAACCAACTATAGAACACAAATGCAATTTGTAGAGAACCTCTCTAAACTAACCTTTAATTTCAATTCCATGTTATGGATCATCGATGTTGTATGGATGGAGTATGATTCAACCAAGGAAGAACTTGTTATGAAAAAACAAAGTTTTTTTGATAAAAGTTTTATATAAGTTGCATGGCAGTATGTTGATGGTAGTGTTAAATGCATATACTGTTTAATTCTGATTTATTTTTGCCCTCATCGCAGTATTCTATTATAAATGTAATCATAATAATGATTTAGGGATTGCATTGTCTGTAATGGATTTGTAATGAATATTCGTAAGTATTTATTATTAAAATCTTTTTTTTTTTGTAAAGAATGAATTCCAATATCTGGAAATTGAAAAAGAAAAACCCCAAAATACACTTCTATGCCAAATAAGGATTCAAGTTAGTAGGTCGATTCGGTCAAAATTTAGTCCACGCTCAATTCGAGTTGACTTGAATGGAACTCAAGTTCGACTCAAGACATTAATGAGCCGAGTTGAACAAGGTTTAACTCGATTCAATAAGCTCGCAAGTAGCTCGTTAATTTTTTTAAGGATTGATTATGCATTGTTAATTTTTTTTTCAAGAATGGTTGTAATACGTTTGTTTTTTTTGTGTGTGTATTTATAGATTGTTCCTTTGGTTGTAATATATATTAGTTTGATGTATTTGTGGATTGTTACTTTGGAATTGCTCCGCATATTATTTTGATCTTTTATTCATTTTTGTTCTCTATATAGTATTACTAGATTTTACATATATTAGAAAAATAAATGACACGTGTCGTTTTCACGTCAATATAATTCCTTCTTCTCAAATAATAAATAAAGGAATTCAACGTAGTAAAAGAGAAGTAAGGGTCGATCCCATATGGACTAGAAGAACTTCCCGATTTATGTTTGTTCAATCGGTGAGCCAACAAGAGAGTTGAATAATATTTAAGTATGTTGGGGATTTGTGGAATTAAGAAAAATAATAAGAGATTGTAGAGAAGATTAGGAAGTGGATTCAGTATGGTAAAGATTAGCCTCGGGCTCTTGCTTTGACTCAGTTTCCTCGAATCATTGAAAAAGAGAATTTTCACTTTGGGATTCACGTCGGTTACTTGCCTACAAGGATCAATCCTTGTGACTGTGCCTTGTATACTGAATACCCAAGTGTCATCTTTGATATCGATTTTGGAAATTGATCTAGTCAGCAACAATGTTGCAGATCAAAAATGTTTAAGTAAAGGCCGACTCGGACTATGTTGTTTCAATAATAACTGATTCCGATCTCAGTTTCTTGTTAACTGGGGCTGCTTTATGATTTTTATGGGGCCCTCCTAATGGCTTTTTTTTTTCTTTTTTTCTTTTTAAAGCCTATCCCAATAGCTTGATTTATTGAACCATTTTTTCTTATCAGCTCCTTATTAAATATTATAGGATTTTTTTTTAATTTAACATTTTATTTTTATATTTATTATTATTACTATTATTATTATTTATTTGTACGAAAATAAGCATATTATTAACTTAATTTTATGACTTAAATACTTAATCTAGACCGAAGTATTTAATTTTAATGTAAATTAACATAAAAAATAAGATTTATTTTTAAATATTTACTAATTTAAATAAAATACTAAAATTATCTATTAAAATAATATAAATTTATTAAAATTTTAAAATTTCGTTTTAAATTTATATATAATTAAAATATTTTAATTTTTAAGGGGCGTTTAGTTCACGGGATGTAAAATTATCTATGGGAATAGAATTACCGGAATGTAACATTACCTGACACATTACTGAGAATGTTACATTAACTTGTTTGGTTTATTTGGTAGGAATATAAGATTTTAGTGTTTGGTTGGAGGAATATAAGATTAATTAGAAGAGAAATTTACCAACTTGTCCTTATGATATATTTTCTTTTTAACAAGTTAAACTTTCAATTATTAAATTAAAAAAATTGCATAAAAAATTTAGAACTGTTTTTTCGATTAATAAAGGGGATTATAATTATGTGCTTCATTAAAAACCTCCCTAAACCTAAATGGGGGGAAAAGAGTACACATAACGTAATAAAATATTAATATGTAAATAACAAAGATTAAATGTGTAATTATACAAATAATATGGACACAACACTGATACATAAATGTATCAAAATTCATATGAAATAGATTATTAACATGTTAATAAATATATAAACTTATTATATTTTTTATTAAATAGAAAAATATTACATTCTCAAGGTAAATGTCGAGATTTGAACCAATAAAAAGTACTAATATGGATACAACATTGATACATAAATGTATCAAAATTCATATGAAATAGATTATAAATGTGTTAATAAATATATAAGCTTATTATATATTTTAGAATAAATAAAAAGGTATTACATTCTCAAACTAAATGTCGAGATTCAAGCTCATATAAAATATGATCCGATAAATTACTATTTTGTACGAAAATATTTCAGGTAAAATTTTCTCTATGCTAACAAAGAGCATAGGAGCCTATTTTCTTCCGCCATGCTATTGATTATCTCTACCATTATTGTTCATTATTTGGACTCTAATTCTTTATTCTACTATTTGAGTTTCCATTCCCCTTATTTCATGACCTCTCAGTTAATGATTTAAAAGCGGATGTTCATACATATACCATGATGATTAATGGATTCTTTAAAGAGAGATTGTCCGATGAAGCATACCAATTGTTCAAGAGCACGAGAGATAATGATTATTGTCCCGATAACTATTGTTACAACGTAGAACCGTAGATGAATAGAACATAAATTCGTAATACAATAAATACATGAATTATAAAATATTAAAATTTTAAAGTATATAAATATATTGAGATCCACTAATTGGCCTAGTAGCTAATGATGCTTATCTTGCCCCATCTTGTATGAGTTCAAATCCCGGCATGAGAATTTAATACCTCACTATTTAATCAAAAAATATATAAATATATTAAAAATTAGGGGAAACTACATATTTAGTATCCCAAATATTCTTGCGTTATTGTTTTGATACCCAACTGCTTTTTTTGGAAAAATAGTACCTAACATTGCGTTTTTATTTTGTTTTGGTACCTCTGCTGTTTAAAAATAATGAAAATGGTGACGTGGCTCAGGTTAATAACTACCCAAGTTGAAGAAAAACTTAGGTGAGTTGAAGAAAAACATAAAATTATATTAAAAATAAATAAAATTATTTAATTTTCTAGGTTTTTCAGATTTCACAAAACATTCTCTAAATTCTAAAATCCCTAACTCCCCAAAACTTATGTCGATTTGGGTTGATTCAGCCGTCGATTGCCACGCTGCCGCCCACCAGATCAGTCGTCGGACCATTACAACCATTTTCCCTACCACCCTGCCGCCAAAAATCGATCATCACCGTGTAAATCGTCGAAATTGTCGAATGGTTCCTTCGAACGATTCGCGACGAACGACGGCAAGAGGGGTGACGAATGGCGTGTGGGTCGTTAGGCGAGGGGAGGGGAGGTGCTTCATTTCGTCACCAACAACGCGGTCAATGCTGACAAGAGTGGTCGGATTTGGGAGTTTAGGGATTTGGGGACTATTTTAGGAATATTTGAAAATTTCAAGATATATTTTATTTTTATTTATTTTTAATATAATTTTGAAATTTCCAGGAGATGACATGTGTCCTTTAACGGTGAGAATTAACATAGTACCTTAAATGTGTCACGGAATGAAACGTCAGGCACCTATTTGGCCCGAAAAATAGTTTGGGCATCTAACTGAAAAAAATGGCATAGTTTGGTCACCTATTTGCCTATTAAGCCTTTTTTATATTAAGATGCTTAAATTATTTTTTGGGTAATGGCCACTAAATTATCCCAAAAAATACAAATGGTCACTAAACTTATGGACGACCAACTATATTTGATAATATTTAAACCACATCACTTGCCAATATAATTCATTATTAACCATGTACCTGATAGTTTTTATAAACAACAATCAAAACCATTTTCAATGCATTAAACCATGCATTAACAAGTATTCCTCATACTTATGTAAATCATTTTTCATACTTATGTAAATCATTTTTCAAATGCATTCATCATCAATATATGATCAAAATCAGTATAAACCATACTCAAAACATTCTTAAACAGTAGGTACCATGTAATTCAAAAACAAGTGCATAAAAACAATTTTGCCAAAGCATGACCGATGGAGAAATCTCATCATAATTACTTCCAAGTTTAAACCAACATTTCAAGCTTAATTTAAACTCTCAAAATAACCTTTAAATCACTTCAAAGATGAAATATATGTTCTCACTCACCGACTTTGCAAAACCTTGTTCGCCGATGCGAACTACTACTCCAAAGCTTCCGAAACGGTGCCACAAGCTTGAGGATCAACTTCCCATAATTTCAGCACACAAAAACAAAGGAGGAAGGACAAATAATTGTTAATAATCTTGAGCAATTCTTTTAATAAATATTTAAATTAATAAGAACTAAAATTATTGTTAGACATAAAAATTTCAAGGAGGAAGGACAAACAAAGTCCCCTTTACTTCCTTGTAACTGGATTGAATATTTCAATATTAAGGAGATGGTCTAATTATGCTCGCAGCTCTTGTGCTCTTTGCACGTTTAAAATGCAGTCCCTCTACTTTTAATTTTGCGAATTTATTTCTTTTATCTTTTTTTGATTTAACAACTGAAATCGGTACCAAATTAGTTACCTCCTTGTTAATATTGGATTTTACGAATTAAAAAGACAAATTAAACTGAAATTTGGTTATAAAAGTGAGTATATTTTAAGGGTCCTATTATTCGAGAATGAACGTCCGAACCACCACCACTACGACCGGTACTGTCCTCGTTCGTTCCCGAATAAAAGAACATCGCATTAGCAATTTATATTCCGAGTGCAACACAATTTAACAACACATGAAACATGACATGAATAAATAAAGACATAGAAAAAGAAACATGTATTATATAAACTATATTATATATATTGTTAAAAAAACCTTATATTATATATATATAATTGTTATACTATATATATATCAAAAAACATTTTTTATATAAAAACTATATATTATATAGAAACCTTATATTATATAAATATTATATGTCATATAAAACTATATCTTATATGCAAACTATTTATTGTATAAATATATGCATATTATAAAAAATATGTACCATATGAAAAACATACCTTATAAAAACATATATTATCATATACTATCATATGCTATAAAATAAATACATGATGTATGTACATACACATCAACCATACATTCATTACATAAAAATCTAAAGTATACAATAAGACTATAGACTATGAACAAACATGTGATATATACAAATCATGGTTATAAAACACATATATATCTACAATATAAAACAACAATAACATAAATAAAGCAATAAAGAAAATGAAAAAAGCATGCATGAACCAGGGGGTAGGCTAGGGGATTTTAAATTTGTCAAAAAAAATCTATGTCTGGTTTTAAATTTGAGGTAAATTACATTTTTCATCACTCAACTTTTTTATCACTCCTACTTGGTCACTGAAGTTTAAAAATTTTCAATTTAATCATTGAACTTTGACATTGCTCTTGTTTTGGTCACTTGACCATTAAATCACAAACAATGTGATAACATGGCATACGGTTTGATGACACATCAAAACGACGTCGTTTTGAATTATTATTATTTTTGGATAAACTACAAAATTCATCACTCAACTTATCTATTATTCTTGTTTTGGTCACTTAACTTTAAATTTTCCTCCTTCTTCTTCCTTTCCTCTATATTCTCTCATTCTGCAAGTTCCGGCCACCACTTTCCACAACTGACCACTGTGTTGACCGTCATTTTCAAAGAATGTTAGATAAAATTTTGGGCTGATCAAGTTTAAAATTAAAAGTTGAGTTCAACCATAAAATCATATTTAAGTTTTTATGATAAATTAAAACAATTTAAATTACGAATATATATGATTTGAACCCGCAATCCATACGAAAAGAGAATAAGAAACATGACTTCGCTTCAGACGTATCTTTTATTTGTAGTGGATAAAGATGGTTCCGATAGCGGTGCTGAAACATATCATTGCTCGAATAATTGTTACAAGCAGGGCACTAGAAACTCTCCTATATTAAATTAGACAAGCAAAAGAAATTGTAAAAAGAAAAGGAAAAATAAGAGAGAAAGGAGGGAACAGCTACGGTGTCTCAAATTTGGATATTAATGGGCTTTATTTCGACTGTGATAATATTAGTCCCAAATTCAAACGCCGAAAATTAATCGTCAAACAATTTCAGTCAATACATGATCTTATCATTGATGTTGAATATAGTGGAGAGGAAGAAGAAGAAAGGGAAGGAAATTCTTTAAATTTCAGTGACCAAAATAGGAGTGAGAAGAAATTTAAGTGATCAAAACAGGAATAATGGGTAAGTTGAGTGATGAATTTTGTAGTTTATCCAAAAATAATAATAATCCAATACGACGTCGTTTTCATGTGTCATCAGATCGTATGCCATGTTATCACATCACTTGTGATTTAACGGTCGAGTGACCAAAACAGGAACAATGTTAAAGTTCAATTATTAAATTGAAAAATTTTAAACTTTAGTGACAAAAATAGGAGTGAGAAGAAAGTTGAGTGATGAAAAATATAATTTACCCTTAAATTTACCTTATTGACGATATATAATAAGTTAACGTCACTGATCTTCTCCGTTTGTCATCAATACGCTCGTAAACCATACAACGTCAATTATTATGAACTCAATAAGCATACAAATTTTGACCAAAATTACTAACAGAGAACTATTAAATTAGAAATTTAAAAATTATGAAACTTAAATGAGATGGTGAGGGTATTTTTTGTCTCAACTATTGGTTGAGGGTTTGATTATCGTTTTGAAAATGAAGCTGTATTTCAAAATTTATAGCTAAAGTCTACCCATATTTCTTCTTAAAAATAGAAATTTAAAATTTTCGATCTAAGAATTTAAAACTCAATATTTTTTTGAAAAAAAAAATGAACTTCGTTAAAAAAAAAATTTGATATCTCAATTAAAACACAAATCAATCGAGACAACCGAAGAAAAAAAAGTGGTCGGAGTTATTCATTTAACCTAGAACTTACACACTAGTTACTTCGAACTATGATACAATTCAGACCAACCAACTACAAACCAAAAACATGACCAACAACCCTAACCGACACGTACCTACTAACAAAAGTATTGGGAACCACTAACAACATGGCACCATCGAAATAGCTTTAAGAGCAGCTATCTCACGATATCACTAACAGGGGACATGTGGATAAATTTAACAGTCATATTAACGAGGAACGTAATTAGCCTATATCTATAGTTTGTATAAAATTGAAAGGATTTTGATCAATTTAGAATGAGATTCACAATTTGAGGATGAAATTGAAAAGTTCAAAAGTTTAAAGATAAATTTAAAATGCGTGTTATAGTTTAAGGACATGTGGTGAAATTATCACTTTCTTATTACATACATCTAATATTAAATTTGACACTTCATATTTTTTGATTAAATATTACTATTGATAGTGATCCCAGTGGTAAAGAGGGAGATGTTCTTCAAGAATTATTTTTTTCACCTTTGTCCCCCAATATAACTTTTTAAAAGAAATAATTTATTTATGAATTTGCTCCCTACTTTCAAACATTTATATTTTACCCTAAACCTCAAATCATGGCTCCGTCCTTGTCTGCAAATATGCGAAAGTGAATCGAGATACTACCTTATAATCAGATTAGAATACTAAAAAAAATCTTAAGTAAAACTTGATACTGTTTCGGAGTTTACAATTGGCTATAAACAGGTGAAATTAGGTCTAGAAGCAAATATCAGAAGGTTAGTCAACATGATTAAATGGAAAAAGTGGTATATGAAGCAGCAGGTCACCAGCATAGATTTCAACCTCTTAATCATATCCCAAGCAACTAGTTTTCCTTTAAACTTGAGTGTAACCAATACTTTCCCTAGCAATTTTAAGCTATGGTATCTGTCATATTCAGGCTCTTCTTCACCCTGCTGCTGCTCTTCTAAAATGGAGGGCCAGTCTTGATAAGAAAACTCAATCTTTCCTCTCTTCTTGGGACGGAAACGGCGCCTGTAACTGGACCGGGGTCATTTGCGACAAGTCTACGAGTTTCACCCATTCAAACCTTTTCGAGTGCCGGTTTGAAAGGTACACTTCATGGCTTTAGCTTCTCTTCTTTAACCAAACTTACTACTCTTGATCTAAGCTATAATTACCTTAAAGGACATAATTTTTTCTATCAATTGTCTCTTGGCTTCTGGGTGCAAGAAATAAACATATCCCATCTGCTGCTGTTTTGATCCTCACACAAGCTGTTTCCACTACACAAGTCTTGTTATGGTCCGTAGCTTTCAATTTACGTGTTTTTTTGTTTTTTTGTAATTATTTGGCGATATTCTCCCCAGGCCTTGTTTTGTGCTTGATTTTCTTGAACGGATCCAATGGTTTTACTTTTTATGAAAAGATCTTGTTTTTTTTGGTTGAGCAAAAAGGAAAAGAAATAATCGAATATATTGAAATATTCTGCATACAATTAGATTAACCTAAAAATTTCATTATTTGGGTACTGTGAGATGGATTGATAAAGTTATGAGAGAGATTGCACCCATAAAGATTACAATATCAATAACTTCATCTAAAACAATAAAATATAAAAATATATGTGAAACTCAATTTGTAAATATTTGGCTTGTTCCTCAAGGAATCCAACCTGCAGGAATGACGGGAAAATATTGTGGCTTCTGGAAACAACAAAAGCACTACATGATGAAAACATGTGTTCTATATATCTTGAATGAAAACGAAACACATGTGATTCAAAATCATGTCTAAAAACTTGATTGGTTTATCAAAGTAAACTTTGAAACTGTAGCAGGAAGCTTAATGCCTATATACTAAGAAGCCCAACTTGTTGGTCAAGGAAAGACTTGAATTTCTACGGGGGCGTTCGCTTCCTTCTTCAACTCTACGAAAATACAAACAACATTAAATATGGCCTATATAGATTATGGAAAGTTCTAATCGAACATTAAATATCCAAATTAATGCTTACCTTTGATGTTCATATGGTTCATATAGATTAGGGAAAGTTCCTTTCGAATCCTGAGGATGGACATTAAAGCAAATTGTCTGTCCTGCAATGGAGCTAGAGCCACAGCATTCTCATCGATCTTCTCATGTAGCTTTATCACCTCATGGTATGCTGTGTAAACTTCAACCGGAAAAGCTGTGGTTTTCTTGTCAAGAATCCTACAAGCAATCTCGAACCACTTATTCGAGTCATCGAGATTTCCACGATGAAACAGAGCCTTTGCCATGGAAACAAAGGCTAGAGCTTGATCGATGCTGTCTTCTTCCGTCTGCTCAACTACACGGACCAAATCATAAACCGCCGAATCGTAATTCCCCGACTCGATATGCTTAACGGATTGACTTTGAACCAACGTCCCAACTCTTCACGATCTCGTCCCAGTTCTCGAAACGCGAAGCATCAGCCTTACTCAGAAACTCCTCCTGCAGGGTGTTGTGGTCATCCCCTGTATAGGGCCACAACCGAGTAGATATACCGTGGCTAGCTATGTATAAGGCCGCATGGTTGAGTAGGTAATAAGTTGTCCTCGTTTCAATCATTGTTATGTTTAGGGAAAAGAGTCTGTATTTCCATAGTTAGGGAAGAATGTCCCCGTTTCAAGCATTTCAGTGTCTACTCGGGTCATTTCCATAAAGTTGTTTTCGCATATATGTAGGGGGTGGACAGTCGGTAGAGTTTGGACTGATCCATTGGTACAGATCTATAGAGAGCAAGGTTGACTCGGTCGGGAAGCGTCCCTTTCAAGTGTCGCACGGTTTACTTACCGAGTGAACAAAGATACATAGAGAACAAGGGCTGACTTGGTCGGGAAACGTCCCTTCCTAGTGCCGCACGACCTACTTGTCGAGTGAACGAAGGTATGGCCGTGACACTTGGTATCAGAGCAAGGCTTTCGAGCCGGGTTGATGTGAATTTAAACTTTGTACGACGTTAGATGGTTGGACTCCACACCAAGCGCCCTCGTAAAAGGAGTAGTTGGATGAGTCAACAATGTTAAATAAATTGAGGGTTGGTTAGTGCACAGAGGTGCCTGACTATTGTTTCGGGCACAGAGGTGCTTGTTTATTATCTCCGCGCAGTGGCGCTCATTCCTTTAGCACAGTGGTGCTCAGTTGTGAATTTGTGGCACAGAGGTGCATGTGAGTTTTATAGTGGAGCCAGCGCACATAGGTGCCTGTCGGTAACCACTATAGCGATCGAAACATACGTTGTACTCGATCTTTATATTGCACAGAGGTGCTAGCGAGTTGGACTTGGTAGGATCAGTACACAGAGGTGACTGACGCTAACCACCATGGTTGTTTCAGTACAAGAGGCACTTATTCCTTATTGCGCAGAGGTGCTAACAAGTTGGACCTGGTGGGATCAGTACACGGAGGTGATTGACGCTAACCACCATGGTTGTCGCAGTGTGGAGGCACTTATCATTTATTGCACGGAGGTGCAAACGAGTTCAAACATAGTGTCATCAGTTCACGAAAGTGACTAACGTTACACACTATGGTTGTTTTGGTGCAGAGGCACTCAATATGTCTTGAAGTCTTAGCTAGGTAGTCGTAGTGAAATCAGTACACAAGAGGTGTCTGTCGTTAATCACTATGTTTACCTCAGTATTGAGAAGCTGACTACTTGTGAATCGTTGATGCATGCCTAGAAATCATATTGCAAACAATGCACAGAGGTGTCTATCGTTAACCAAAAATGATTATCCTAGCATGATGTCACGTGGAAAGTAACCCACTATGGGGCTCATTTATGTTCAGCGCAGAGGCGCTTGTTGTGTTGAAAAAAATAATGTTGTTGGTTTTGTGGCACAATAGTGCATAACTTGATTATTGGGAACCTGACAATTATTTTCTTTCCTTGGCACAATGGTGCTTGGTTGTGCTTGCAGGATACAGTGGTGCATACTTACTTTTGAAATGGCTAAAAGTCGAAGCAATAGGTCGATTGACCCTGCTAAATTTGAAGAGCTGGAAGCTGCAGTAGCTGCCATGAGAGCTCATATGATCACGAGCGATCGTGTTAGGGAAATTGAAGAAGCCCAACAAGAACTGGCGGATGCCATAAAGGAACTCAGTAATAAAGCAAAATAAGCTATGAGTGACCTTAAGAATGAGTTGGCGGAACTCAGATGTCTTGTCAACCTAGTCCAAGTGGCCGTAGGTAATTCAACTGTAGGTGACAGGGGCCAGAGGGCCAAGGTCCCAGATCCCTAACGGTTTGAAGGGAACAGAGATGCCAAAGAACTTGAGAATTTCTTATTTGACATTGAACAATACTTTCGAGTAGTGCATACGACATCAGATGAGGACAAGGTCTCCACTGCCTCGATGTATTTGACAGGGGATGCCAAGTTGTGGTGGCGGTCCAAGTTCGATGGCAATATGTGCTCCGTCAAGACTTGGGAGGAGATGAAGAAGGAATTGAATAATGCATTCCTCCTAGAGAATGTGGAGTATAATGCACGAAAGAAGTTGAGAGATCTCTCACACACAGGGGCAGTACGTGAGTATGTGAGAGAGTTTGCCGCGTTAATTTAGACATCAAGGATATGGCCGAACAGGACAAAATGTTCTACTTCCTAGAAGGACTCAAATTGTGGGCGAGAACAGAGGTCCAGAGACAAAGACCGCAAAATGTGTTTGAGGCGATGGCTGCTGTCGAACGACTTAGTGATTACAGTGAAGGTTCCACAAAGCGTAAGGGCACACCCGCAAGTGGCGATGGCAGTAGTCGGAGCAATGGGAATGGTAATGTCAATGGCAATAGTACTGGTAATGGCATTGACCATGGTAACGGCAATGGCAGTGGGATAGCAAGTTATAAGATGGCACTAGTAGAGAAACCTTCAACTTGGGGAAGAGATAGAGGACAGAATAATGATTCCTCTAGGCGAGGGCTACGCTGCTTTCTTTGTCAGGGTCCTCACCGACTGGCAGAATGTCTTCAGAGGAGTGCACTATCGACGCTGAGAACTACTCCAAAAGGTTTGGACCAGGTTGGCCACTAATTGGATGACAAGAGTGATGAACCAGCTAGAATGGGTTCTATCCGTTTCTTATATTCTATGCAAACAGAACAAGACAAGGCTAGGACAGAACCAAGGAGAGGCTTGATGTATGTGAACATAGTTTTGAATGAGAAAGTCACAAAGGCCTTGGTAGACACAGGAGCAACCGACTCCCTCATTTCTCCAGAGGAAGCGGAAAGGTGCAATATGACTCTGACCAAGGATGTGGGACGAATAAAAGCTGTGAACTCTGAAGCATCAAGTATATGGGGAAGTGTAAAGAATGTGAAGACCAAGATTGGATCATGGGAGGGAAAGATTAGCTACACAGTAGTCCCTATGGATGACTTTGATGTCGGCATAGGTTTGGACTTCATGATATGTGCGAAAGCCGTTCCCGTCCCTTCGGCGAGTTGTTTGATCTTCCAAGGGGAGCAACCAGGAGTGGCAAAGGCCAAAATTCTTCCAAAGGCTACTGGGAAAACGTTGTCAGCAATGCAATTATACAGGGATGGAGTAGATGTTTCCGGGAAGCGTGAAGCTCAAGTCCGCCAAGTCGACGAGGACGTCAACAAATTAGGTAGGGGAGAATGTTGTGGCCATCCCCTGTATAGGGCCACAACCGAGTAGATATACCGTGGCTAGCTATGTATAAGGCCCCATGTTGAGTAGGTAATAAGTTGTCCTCGTTTCAATAATTGTAATGTTTAGGGAAAAGAGTCTGTATTTCCATAGTTAGGGAAGAATGTCCCCGCTTCAAGCATTTCAGTGTCTACTCGGGTCATTTCCATAAAGTTGTTTTCGCATATATGTAGGGGGTGGACAGTCGGCAGAGTTTGGACTGATCCACTAGTACAGATCTATAGAGAGCAAGGTTGACTCGGTCGGGAAGCGTCCCTTTCAAGTGTCGCACGGTTTACTTACCGAGTGAACAAAGATACACAGAGAACAAGGGCTGACTTGGTCGGGAAACGTCCCTTCCTAGTGCCGCGCGACCTACTTGTCGAGTGAACGAAGGTATGGTCGTGACACAGGGCACGCTGCATTACCCTGATATCCTCGGCACTGACACCCTGTTTCTTTATAATCTCAAGGATATTAACAGCCGACCGAAGAGACACTATGTCCAATTCTTCGAGTTGTTTTTCTACACCAAGCCAAAAGTAACCCATTAATTGAAAAGCCAAGGCAACCGGGAGTGAGAACTCACCGTATTCACTCAATGAATTGAGTGCTTTCACAGCGAAAGGGGAAAGCTTTTTCGGATACGCGCCTCCCCGTTCGGGTTTCCGTCCAATTTTCAACGCGGCAACCCCCAGCTCTTTCTTATCAAACCAGCCTTCCGTGGCTTCCATCTCTTCGAACAAACTGATCATCTCTTCAGTGGTTTTAGCAGATTCGAAAGCTTCCACAAGCTCGGATTTCTCTCTCGGCTTCGAAGAAGATTGGGTTGGGTTTTCCGCATTGGTGCCGAGATTACGAAATGGGCTTGTTTGGAACGGCTCATGGGTTTTCGCCGGGGACTGAATCAGCCGATGGCCGGTTGAGAGAATCGATGACGAAGAAGAAGAGAATGTCGATTGAGAGTAATATCTCGAGAGAAGAGGAACAGCTGACCTTAATCTCCGGCGGTTCAAGCTTGAAAAGAGCAAAATCGAGGCCTTCTTCATCTCGGAATTTGACAAGTTTTCCGGTGAATTTTGCAAGCTCTGGTCTAGGGTTTCTGTAAAATCCTTTCGCGGTAGAAACTTGGCGCTTTGATCATTCACTTTTACGAGTAAATAGTAATAATATTTAATCAAAAATAAACATTTAAATTAAAAACACTAAAATTTATTAAATATTTAATCAAAATGGCCTCTCTAATTATGATCAGAAATTAAAATATACAACATGCATGCACAAAAATTGACCAATATCACTTTTTATTGAAATATATCACTTATTGTTTTTTTAATGTATTATTTTTTAATTTTTTATATTTTAATTTATTATTTACATTATTTGCGATTCCTTTTTAATACAAAATTTAATAGGAATTATATTAATATACTTTAATTATTAAACACAGCTAATTAAACACAATCATTCAAGTATGAAATATACAATAATATTGTTAAGGTGACTTAAATTCGAGCAGTCTTTTAGATGAATGATAGCATAATTCTTTAGGTGATTTGAGTTAAAGTAGTGTGCATGAGCTTATCCCAATTAAAATACTAAAAATAAAAACTAAATACTTATATATATAATTGAAATTTAAATTACTATCTACAAATTAAGTTACAATTTCTTTTCTTTCTAAAAAAATTGAATGTTTTGCCAGCAAAATAAAATATTTACCTAGGCCTTTAAAACGAACCGAACGAGGGTATGTTTATGTTCGTTCATTTTTTAAGAATAAATGAACGAACATAATTTCTTGGTCGTGTTCGTTTGTTAAGAGTTGTAGTTTATTCGTTCATGTTCGTTAAAATGATAAACGATCGTAAACAAATACAAACGAACGAACATAAAGGAACATATGTGAATAAATTTAAACGAACATAAAAGAACGAACATATGTGAATAAATTTATTTATTTTAAAATATAATACTTTTGTTATAAAAATAATAACGATAACTGAATATATGTTAATAATTTAAACGAACATAAATGAACGGATTACCGAATGTTCACGAGAGTAAATGGACGAGCGAGCTCTTTGTTCGTGTTCGTTCATTTAATTAAACGAACAAAAAATCTTCTTCATGTTCGTTCGTTTAATAAATAAACGAATATAAACGAACTTCTTGGTGAACGATTTGCTGAACGTTTAGTTCGTTTACATCCATATATTTACCCACTACTTTTTGTTGACCGAAAAAGAAAAGAAATAATTGAATTTATTGAACAATTTGACAGATAATTGAATTAAACTAAAAAATCCATTATCCGGATTTTATATTCGAATCTATAACAATTGACAAGGGATAAGAGTAATTGCACCTGTAAATATTATAAAAGGTATAAAGATAATTTTAACTCTTGATGTTGAAGTCCCTGCATGAAGAATTATAAAATTTAAAAAACAACATCAAGTGATTTTTTTATAAAATTTCAAAAACATAAAAAATACTGGAAAAATGATACACAGTAACAAACAATTATGATCAAGGCTTCGAAAACCTTGATCAAGAGAGTTCTTTTCCACTTTTGTTTTATTTTTTTGTATTTGATTTGAATTTTAATTATTTTTTAGTTGAAGTTAAAATAGAATTATATTTCATGTGCAAGTATGTAGTCATGACATTTAAATTGAATTTAATATGTATATGTCATGTCACCGCTGTTAATTATTTAACAGTCTAATTAGTATTTTAGTTAAAAATGAGCAATTTAATAAAAAATATAAGTTGAGTGCAAAAATTATTCTCAAAATAGAATGAGGGCCAAAATGATAGAAAGTGTAAACGTGAAGGGTTAAAATTATTCTTATGCCTATATTCTCGTAGGTTATGGGTTCAATATCCACTAAAAGTACTCTATTCCTTCCCCTAGAGTCCTCACGGTTATTCTTATGCCATTATAATATCAATAATTTTTTTTAGAACAACAAAATATAAAAATACAAGTAAAACTAAATTTGTACATGGTTATTCTTTATTTATTATTATTAATCAAAGATACATGAAATACAAAGGGAAAAGGGAAAAACAAATAAACTAAGGATTATTATTCTATACACAGACGGTGGAAATTTTTTTGTTTCCACGAGCGCCTTAATTTAGAGTTTAAAGTTTTAGTTTAACATTTAGAGTTTATGAGTTTTAGTGTAGGGGTTTAGAATTTAAAGTTCATGGTTAGAATTTAGGGTTTAAGGTTAAGGTAATGGTTAGGGATTTATGTTTTAACCTATAAGCCCTAAATTTTAACTCTAAACTCAAAATTCTATCAACAAACCCTAAATTTAAAACTACTACACTTAAACCCCTAAATCCTAAACAAAGTCTCTAAACCGTAAAATTAAGACGCTTGCGTAAATAAAGTTTCCACAAACGCCCGTGCATGGAATAATTACCTATAAACTAAAATAAATTCATGTCCCTATGGTTCTTAAAGCACATAATTATCTTGTAATTACTTGGCTTATGTGCTTCCTAGGCCTGATTTTATGCTTAATTATCTTGTACAAATCCAATGCTTTTACTTTTTATCAATAAATTTTGGACATCATCTCATGCTTTATATAACCAATGACCGACTTGAGTGAAACTCTTAAAGCATCTCATTAACTGATCCAATGGTTTTCTGGGATTGTGGTCGCTTTCGACGTCGTAAACGCAGCTATCTTCAATATATTATCATTCAGATAGAGGAAATGAGGCTCGAGGCTCGACTCGGACACTCGAAACAGTGTATGTATCATCGGATGCTTCTGCAGGACCTGAGGGGACGATCGCACAGTTGAATGAAACATATGCTCTGTGTCTTGTATCACAAGGAATTCTTGCTAACGAACAACTCGTTTCCAATGCTCGATTAAGATCGGATTGTTTGTAAGTATTCGGGGGAGGTTTTATGAATCAGAATCATTCTTCCAAGTCATTGATTTCAATTGTGACTATAAACAGTTGAAATTAGATCCGGGAGTAACGATTGGGTTGGTGATTGACTTCGACTGTTCCAACTCCCATGAGATGAGAAAATTGAGACTATAAACAGTTGGATGTAGGCTATAAATGTAATACTCATTCTTCATTCATAATCATATTCCCACCAACTAGTTTCCCTTTAAACTTAAGCTATGGTATCTTTCACATTCAGGGTCTTCTTCACCCTGCTGCTGCTCTCTTCTTTCCATGTCTTTGGTTCTGTTTCCGCAACTTTTAGAGACGAACCATCAACGGCACAGATCGAACTATGTTTCCATTAGATGTTGGCAGCCTATCTAGATTAACATACCTCGACTTGTCTTCGAACTATATTTCCGGTGAAATTCCTACTCCTATAGGAAACTTGACACACCTGCTCTTTCTGTACTTGTGCTCTCGGGTTCTATACCTCGACAAATCGGAATGTTGAAGTCCCTGCATGAACTTGACCTCTCTGAAAATGATCTTTCTGGTTCTCTCCCTCCTTCTATTGGAAACTTAGCCAACTTATCTTTTCTTAACCTTTTTAGTAACAAAATTTCAGGATCCATACCGAAAGAAATTGGAAACTTAACCAACTTATCTGACCTTCGCCTTTCCGACAATGAAATCTCGGGGTCCATACCGAAAGAAATCGGAAAGTTAGGTTCCCTTGAAGAGCTTTATTTGTACAAAAACATTATTGTAAGTGAAATTCCGGATTCTATTGGAAACTTGACAAACCTGCAGTTTCTCTACTTACACACAAACAAGCTATCCGGTTCTATAACTAAACAAATTGGAATGATGAAGTTCCTGAATGAACTTGATCTCTCTGAAAATGATATGTCCGGTTCTCTCCCTTCGTCTATTGGAAACTTGGCCAGCTTATCTTACCTTACCCTTTTTGACAATAACATTACGGGATCCATACCGAAAGAGATCGGAGAGCTAGGCTCCCTTGAAGGGATTGATCTGTCTACTAATAGTCTTAGTGGTGAAATTCCAACTTCTATTGGAAACTTAACCAAGTTATCTTATCTTAGCCTTGTTAACAATGAAATTTCGGGGTCCATACCGAAAGAAATCGGAATGCTGAGTTCCCTTGATGAGCTTAATTTATACAACAACAGACTTACCGGTGAAATTCTGGCTTCTATCAGAAACTTGACTGACCTTGTTATCTTGAAGCTGTTCATCAACAGGCTTAGTGGTTTCATTCCAGCAGAGATGGACAATCATACAAGTTTGAAAACACTTCTGCTCGCGGAAAACGACTTAAGCGGCCATTTACCACAGCAGGTGTGCCTTGGTGGAGTACTTGAAAATTTTACTGCACATAACAACCATATAACAGGTCCAATCCCAAGAAGCTTGAAGAATTGTACCAGCTTATACAGAGTTCGGCTTGAACACAACCAACTTACGGGGAATGTATCAGAAGACTTTGGCGTATACCCGAACTTGGACTATCTTGATCTCAGTGACAATAAATTGACTTGTGAGCTATCATCGAAATGGGGTCAGTGCCACAATCTAACAAGCCTAAAGCTCTCAAACAATGATATCTCCGGCAAGATACCTTCAGAACTTGGAAAGGCAACCCAGCTACGCGTATGTGACCTTTCTTTAAATCATCTTACAGGGCGGATTCCAAAGGAACTAGGAGAACTAAAATTCATGGTCAATCTTATGTTGAATGATAATCATCTTTCAGGCAGTATTCCTCCAGAAATTGGGATGTTGTCTGGTCTTGCTCGTCTTAACTTTGCTGCGAACAACTTAAATGGCTCCGTTCCACAATGGTTGTGGAAGTGCAGGACACTCTTGGAACTAAATTTGAGTGTCAATAGATTGAGTGGAGCAATTCCTTCTGAGGTTGGCAGCTTGTTCTTTCTTCAAGTTCTTGATCTCAGTCACAATTTGTTGATTGGTAAAATACCTGAGCAAGTCGGGAACTTGAAATCTTTAGAAAAGCTAAGCCTTTCTCACAATACGCTCTCCGGCTTTATTCCCTCGACTTTTGATGATATGTTGAGCTTAACATCAGTTGACATATCCCACAATCAGTTGGAGGGTCCTCTTCCACGCAACAAGGCGTTTCGAGAGGCTTCATTCGAGGCTTTCAGAAACAACAAAGGCTTGTGTGGAAATATCACAGGTTTGGAAGCATGTTCCTCAAATTTAAACCATAATGCTGATCACAAAAACAAAAAAATTGTGATTGCAACTGTTGTCCCTATTTCATGCACTCTGCTACTTGTATCTATTGTCTTTGGGATTCTTTCTTTTTCACGACGAAGAGAAAGGAATTCCGAGAACACGCCACGAGTAGTAGCGAGTGATAATCTCTTTGCAATTTGTAGCTGTGATGGGAAAATGAAGTACGAAAACATTGTTGAAGCAACCGAAGAATTCGACTCCAAATACTGCATTGGAGTAGGGGGGATATGGAAGTGTTTACAAGGCTCAATTGTCTGACGGTCACATGGTTGCTGTGAAGAAACTTCACCCACTTCCGGAAGGAGGGGTGGCAAATCAAAAAGCTTTTCACAGTGAGATTCAGGCCTTGACTGAAATACGACATCGCAATATTCTGAAGCTTCACGGTTTCTGTTCTCATCCCAGACACTCGCTTTTGGTATACGTGTTCTTGGAAGGCGGAAGCCTGGAGAAGATACTAAACACCGATGAACAAGCAGCGGAGTTCGATTGGATTAAGAGGGTAAATGTTGTTAAAGGCATGGCTAATGCTGTGTCCTACATGCACCATGACTGCTCTCCTCCTATAGTCCATCGTGACATTTCGAGCAAGAATATTCTGCTTGATTAAGACTATGAGGCTCACGTTGCAGACTTTGGTGCTGCCAGGCTTATAAACCCCGGTTCATCCAATTGGACACCATTTGAAGGCACTTACGGTTACTCGGCTCCAGGTATTTTTTTTTTTTGTTCTTTCTATTTTTTTTAGTTTTTTATGCTATAATTGCTCTGATTTTAGATAATGTACATTGCTGAACACAAGCTGAAGTCATAATCATGCACTTGAGATTGCTTATTGTTCTGTAGAGCTTGCTTATACGATGCAAATCAACGAAAAATGCGATGTCTTTAGCTTTGGAGTGGTGACATTGGAAACACTGATGGGAAGACATCCTGGGGACCTTATATCTTTGCTGTCATCATCATTTTCCTCACCCTCAGCAGCAGCAACGTTCAGTCGTTTACTACTGAAAGATCTGTTAGACGAGCACCTTCGACCTCCGAGGAGACAAACAGCAGCACAAGTGGTCTCCATTGTAAAACTGGCGTCTCAATGCTTACATGCCAGTCCAGTCTCGACCGAGTATGCAACAAGTTTCTCAGGAGCTTTCATCTCGGAATCCACCCCCATTGGACCAGTTTCACACAATAACATTAAGCCAACTGCTTGATTCCAGTAGTTATACATCCTGAAGTCTGCACATGGAATTACTCCCTTTATTTTCGTTTTTCGCATTCTGGTTTTGCATTTCCTTGGCATATATATGGTGTTATAGATTCTCCATAAATGTTATACTTTTCTTCTTTAAGAATCATATTCTGAGCACCTAGTGTCCCTTTAAACTTGAGTGTATGTAACCATTACTTTATCTTCACTAATGGTGCATAGAATTATACACCGTCCCCTAGGCCACGCTCAAGCAGTCAAAGATCACCCATAATTCAGCTCGAAAAACTGAACATATTCCAATCCTTCTTGTGAATCAGAGTCATTCTTCCAAGTCATTGGTTTCAATTGTGACTATAAACAGTTGAAATTAGGTCCAGAAGCAAATATCAAAAGGTTAGTCAACACGCTTGTCAACAAAAAGAATGGCATGACAGGTTCCAACGTTTCTTCTGGGAAATCCAAAAGCAACTAGTGGGTTGGCGATTGACTTCGGCTGTCCCATGAGATGAGCAAATAATTGAATGGAAAAGGTGGGATATGAAGCAGCAGGTCACCAGCATGGATTTCAACCTCTTGAATCATATCCCAAGCAACTAGTTTGTATCACCTGTTGTTCCATCTAGTTTGCATTATCCAAAAAACAGTGAACAAATCTAGTATTCCATGCTCTTTTACATTCACATCATTAGGAATTCTTGCTACTGAACAACTAATTTAGAATGTTTGATTACAGGATTGTTTGTAAGTTTTAGGATTGCGGCGGTCTTGAGAATCAAAAGCTTTCTTTGAAATCACTGATTTCGATCGAGACTATAAGCAGTTGGATGTAGGCTATAAATGTTACACTCATTTTTCATTCATGATCATATTCCCAGCAACTAGTTTCCCTTTAAACTTGAGTGTAACCAACACTTCCTTTTGCACTTTTAAGCTATATTAGCTTTCACATTCAGGGTCTTCTTCACCCTGCTGTGTTCTCTTCTTTCCATGTCTTTGGTTCTGTTTCTACAACTTTTAGACATGAATCATCAACGGCACACAAGGAAGCCGATGCTCTTCTAAAATGGAAGACCAGTCTTGATACTCAAAGTCAATCTTTCCTCTCTTCTTGGGACGGAAATGGCCCCTGTAACTGGACCGGGATCATTTGTGACAAGTCTACAAGTGTCACCCATTTAAACCTTTCGAGTGCCGGTTTGAAAGGTACACTTCATGGCTTTAGCTTCTCTTCTTTCCCCCAAACTTAATGTTCTTGATCTAAGCTATAATTATCTCAGCGGAACCATTCCATCTGATGTTGGCAGCCTATCTAGATTAACGTACCTCGACTTGTCTTCGAACTATCTTTCTGGTGAAGTTCCTACTCCTATAGGAAACTTGGCACAAACAAGCTCTCTGGTTCTATACCTCAACAAATTGGAATGTTGAAGTCCCTGAAAGGACTTGACCTCTCTGAAAATAATCTGGTTGGTTCTATCCCTCCCCCTATTGGAAACTTAACCAATCTGTTTCATCTTAGCTTTTATGACAATAAACTTTCGGGGTCCATGCCGGAAGAAATCGGAATGTTGGGTTCCCTTGTTAATCTAAAGCTGTTCAACAACAGCCTTAGTGGTTTGGTTCCAGCAGAGATGAACAATGTTACAAGTTTGAAAGTATTTGACCACAGCAAAAACTACTTGACTGGTGATTTACCACAGCAGGTGTGCCTTGGTGGAGCACTTGAAAATTTTCTTGCATTTAGCAACTATTTCACAGGTCCAATCCCCAAAAGCTTGAAGAAATGTACCAGCCTAAACAGAGTTCGGCTTGAACACAATCAACTTACGAGAAATGTATCTGAATATTTTGGCATATACCCGAACTTGGTTTTGATCTGAGTGATAATAAATTGTTTGGTGAGCTATCACCAAAATGGGGACAGTGCCGCAATCTAACAAGCCTAAGGCTCTCCAAAAATAATATCTCCGGTGAGATACCCTCAGAACTTGGAAAGGCGACTCAGCTACGAGTATGTGACATTTCTTTAAATCATCTAACCGGGGGCATTCCAAAGGAACTGGGAGAGCTCAAATTCTTGTTCAACCTTATTCTGAATGATAATCATCTTTCAGGCAGTATTCCTCCAGAGATCAGGTTGTTGTTTGGTCTTGCTTATACCATGAAAGTATGAAAAATGCGACGTCTTTAGCTTCAGAGTGGTGACATTGGAAACGCTTATGGGAAGGCATCCTGGGGATCTGATATATTCTATGTCGCCGACATTTTTTTCACCCTCAACATCATGCTCATCGGCAACAGCAACCTTCAGCCATTTACTACTGAAAGATCTGTTAGAGGAGCAGCTTCGATCTCCGAGGAGACAAACAGCAGCGCAAGTGGCCTCCATTGTAAAACTGACATCTCAATGCTTTCATGCCAGTCCGTAATCTCAACCGAGTATGCAACAAGTTTCCCGGGAGCTTTCAACTCAGAATCCACCCCCATTGGACCAGTTTACACACTAACATTAAGCCAACTGCTTGATTCCAGTAGTTATACATCTTGAAGTCTGCACATGGAATTACTCCATTTTTTTTCCCGTTCTGATTCTGCATTTCCCTGATTTCCCATGTTTTTATCTTTTGTTCCAATTAGTTTGTATAATCTCATGCCAGGGAAGCCAGAAATTTATTTATGTAAGAAAAATTAATTATTTATAAAAGAATGTCGTAAAGGTATCATTTATATATATTTTTAAATTTTTATATACAAATTATATAGTAAAATTAAGGCGTCATGATGAGGCACCCCATTTACTAACGTGGCTCCATGATCCCATGTTCTTTTCGTGAAGTTCTTGATCTCAGTCAGAATTTACCGAAGCAAGTCGCAACATGTATATAACTTCCAATATGTATTTATTTATAAGAAGTCGCAATTTCAACCCGTAATCTAAAGGTATAATATTTATTAGTAGCCTTTATAAATTCTATGGCTATGGTGGAAGAGAAATGAAAATAGTTAGAAATTAAATAAAAATAACCATAACACGAAATTAAAGTTAAAATGGTACAAGATTTAAGCACAAAGGACTCAAATTATATCAAAGAGATTTGATGCACCTGCATAGCTCTTTTTCTTTCAAAATCCCCCCCCTGGATTAGGGGTTAACATCCCCATTTGTCTCAAATCCAGTAACTTTATCATTGCCATTCCCAGCCTAATTAAGGAAGCTGTTGTTTAAGTGCAGTTGTAGTGCTAAATCATCATATTTTCTTCCACCTAAACAAAACCTGAGTTGCGAATAGCACCGTGTCTATCCCTACAACAAATATTGAAAGTGGGCATGAAATGATCGATTTACCTCGTCCGCAAATCAAAACTTGGGTGTTGGAACTTGAAAGACATTAGAGATGATAATAAATTAGCTTAAATATAAAAAAGAGGCCCCTAAACTAAAACCAAATGATTATTCAAGCCCACACCCTTTATTGCAATGATTAAGTTTTCAAACATCTATTATTAAGTGAATATAGATGTTTGATTGATTGTAATAAAATGATAGGGGGCTTGGATAATTATTTAATTTTAGTCGACGGAAGTTTTTTTATACTTAAGCCTAGAAATTTTTGATAAATCGCCAAGGTACGATAAACTGCTGCAGCTTCAGCATCATTAATTAGGGAAGAAGGCAAAGTGGTCTCTTGAAAAGCAAGCAACAAGAGCTCTGCCCGGAAAAAAGCCATCACGAGCTTTGTTGGATCATCGTCAAGCATAATACATGTATAGACTGTTTGATGCGGCGCAAGCGAGAGAGTTTTCGGTTGGATGCCATGCTAGATGTAGCAACTTAGAAGCGAAATCAAAAGTATTCCCATTAGCTTCAAGTGCTGCGTTATCTGCTCCTTTACCTGAAAAAAAGGGACAAGAGATGCATAGATAAAAAAGATGTAAAACAAACCTCGATCAGTCATACAGAAGTGAAAAACAATTGTTTGCGGAAAAAGACTATAGTCCTAATGCACTACTAATCAAGTGAAATCGCAAACCGATAATCAAAATGGTTTAACATGCAAACATAAGGGTATACATTAAACTGATGGTATATAGACTACGACGTCTCAACTTTTTGGACTCAATAAGAACTATGTGAAACACATACCTCGTCTAACAACACCCGATGGACTGCCAAGAGATCTTAAAGGCCTAGATGATGTCAGACCTAGTCTCCTGGAAATTCATTACATAGTTAAAAAGGGGATTTCTGGCAATCAATGAGATATTCTTTGGATTCAGGACTTTCCAAACCAAGAAAGGTTAATCAGGTCCCTTCAGCAGAAAGTCACATCATTATATTTACAATTGGCAAGTAGCCAAGAACATCGGAACATACCTCATTGGGGTTTTGCTAGCCTCCAGTGTGGTTGCTTCCTTACTACCTTCAGAACAACCAAACACTCGAAACAGATTGCTGGAATAACAGAAATCACCAGGTTATATATCATCCAGGTCCTGACATATTTGGATTTTAATTTAAGAGGACACCGAGAACCATTAAAATATAAAACCTGTACCTGTATGAACCAGTAGCCACTCGAAGTCCATCTCCACTTAGACAACACTCAAATTTGTCAAAGATGGAATCATTTTCATACAAATCACAAAGCTGCTCAAGGTCCCCAAGAAAAAAAAGGAAAGAAAAAACATTCATCATATGGGTAAATATGGCATATTCTTTTTAAATAGTATCCAAACAAAACAGAAGAATCTTAGAAAACATTACCTTAGGTCTAAGGTATTCATGAACCTGGAAAGTTTTAACTGGACCAGACTCCATATTTATGTCCCACAACTGATAGCCAAGAAATCAAAACCTTGTTACAGAACAATAGGAGGAAAGCGTAAACAAATATATGAACTTAGCTATTATACTAGCATCAGATGCCGTAGGCACACAAGGGCAACGTGTTGTTCAAAAGGAGAAGAATTGATGCCATGAAAACATAACAACCTTAAGGGTCAAGTAGTCACGACTTAGCATATGTCTGCCATCTTTGGCAAACTTGATGTCTGAGATTGATGCTATGATATCTGTGAAAAAGGACCTGGAGCCTGGAGCTTCTTGTTCCACAAACCTGTGCCATTAAGAAACTTAAAAAACCAGAAAAAAAAAAGCATCTACAGCTAAAGATGACTTCTCAAACGACCATAGTGAATCAACCCAGATAAACAAAAATACCACGGGTCACTTATCACTTACAATTTAGTGTGTTTATCACACAAAGCAGACTGTCGCATATCAATAAGACGAATCGAACCCTTTGAACTACTGTAAGCTAACATATTACAGTGTGTAGGATGAAATTCTGCTGAAGTTATCACCTCTGCAAGTGTATACTCAAGCAAATGAATCATGCCAACATGAAAAGTACATAGAGAATTGTATATTACAGAGAAACATCATAAATTGATAAGAGTGATGTTACAGAACCCAAGATGAGATAAAGGGAAGCAAGAGGGATGAGATTGGGGACACCAAAAATAACAATTTCCTTTACCTAACCCATAAGCAATAAAATAAAATAAAAATTCAAAAAAGCAAATAGACCCATAATGTCCATTTCAAAATGGATTCCCACCAGTCAAGTCCTCCATGTTTGCGGGTTTCACATCAACAATGTTAAAACTTTGGCTGCTGATTTCCAGGTTCCAGAGATTAATTCGCAGATCATCAGACGAAATAAAAGTTTCTCCATCACTACAAACCAACACGAAAGGAAAAAATAGTATTTCATCAAATCATGAGCCAGCTTTGAAGACCATATATTTCAGGTCAAAAGTCAAGCAATTACTTTATCAATATATGATCTTTCTAAACGCACACTCCCCGGTCCCCACCACCCCAACCAACAGACAGAAAATTAAACAATTCAACCCCAGGAAATGAGATGTGCATCATAGACCATATATGAGGAGGGGGGGAGGCTGAGGCTAAAACTACTGAAATAAAAAAAACAAACCTGTTATTGGATATGGAATTAATATGATAGTCATGTGCATGACCATATATTCTTCGACATCTGGCCATAAGGTTCGTCTCATGACTAGTTACCTAATTATATCAAAAGAATTATGTGTTAGATCAACAGGCCGCATAGACAATGATTTTGCATATCAAACATAGCCTAAAAATCGAAAGATGAAAAAAATAACATAAGAGATTCTGAAATATCTTAGGAAGTAAGCATTTTGGATAAACAACTACCATGGGTAAATGCAAAGATGGGAAACCGCCAGTTGGGAATGAAAAGTCATTGCTTGTGCATCCTCCATTTGCAATGTATTGGCTGGAGCTTGTTGATATACCTGAACCAACAATAGGACCATTTCCCATGGCTTTGGTGGAGTCCACATTCATGCTACATACTTTTTTGACCTTCTTCTCTTGTACCTGTCCAAGTTTGAAATGACATTAGAAAGACCAACCAGATAACAAGGTTAGATTTGTAGATTTGCTGTACAGCCCCTTTTGGAATATTGATGTTCCTTAGAAATCAAAATAAATAATACTCTTTGTATAACTTCATAACTATAAAATCTAGGATAAAAAGATGCCTTTACCTACCTTCCAAAACTTAATTGTTTTGTCATTAGCTGACAAAAGAGAAAGAGCACCATTAGCTGACTGGCACCACCTAATTTTGTTAATTTTCTCCTCAATTTCCAAGCTCTTGAGATAGTCAAACTGTATTAAACCAATAAAGTAGATATTTCAATGAAATTCAAGACCGGAAATGTTTTAGTATGTCAATCCAAACATCATCATGTTTGTGTCGGGCATAATCAAACATAAATACCTCAGGTTCATGGCTTTGAAACTCTGTTTTATAACGAAACATGGGGTGCCTATTGATTGGATAATCCATCTTCTCTAGATCTCTCTGATGCCCAACATGCTACATATTATACAGTTTTGTCAAAGAATGTATCACAAAACATTGGAACAACTGAGGTGAGTAAAACAACACAGCTTCAGAAACATAAACAAGGAAACAGTCAGCAACGTACATCTTGAGTGTCTGTCCTTTCAAACAAAACCACTCGACCTCCTCGGTCTCCGGTAGCAAGGTGATCACCAGTTCTATTAAATTCAATGGCGGATATGATATCAACTGAAAAAAAAAATAATGCCAAATAAATGAAGTTAGCAGAGGTATCAGAAATGTACGACAAACAAGTACCAACTACATCATACCCATAACTGTACTTCACACAAGAAGAATCATCAATCAAGGAGCAACGTGGAGAATAACATCTCCAAATTTTCAATTTAATCCTTCTTAACATTGAGGACAATGAAAGGAAGGCATCATAAGGAGCAAACTTATTAACAGCACAGCTGAAAATGTTTCACATAATTAACTTAAATGGTTCCCACAAGTCAACAACAACATTAACTCATAGACCTGGTCACTAACGTGGTTAGATTCTAAGCCGGACAATTCGATTAGTTCATTTGGACCTTTTTTCCATTTTCTACAAATCCTCCAATGTGAGATCAAGCTGCAATAAGCGCACACATGAAGCCAGAGCACTTTGACATTGACCGTGTTAGTCCATAAATCACAACCTAATGTCAAGTGCATCAATCACGCCCACAAACTCAGTCACTTACCAGAAAAGGCTTGTTTAATACCATTTTCTTTTTGGTGCATCGGCCTCCAAGAACAAGACCCAACTGACTAGAACAACTTGCAGCAAACAATGGGCAACCATGTACGAAATCATATTTTATTGATTAATTATTTCAATCATTCAGTAAATAATAACTAATCTCAGCTGAAACTCAAGCGATAATTATAGAACATGAACAAATTGACAAACAACAATTTTACACACCATTGTTTCACAACACTCTTTAAAAAGCTACATAGTGATTAAGCTAGACCTGCATCTTAACATTAGAAAGTAAATCAACCGAATGTATATCAAACTAAACTCACGTAAACAATCGAGAAAATAAATAGCAATGAGGAAAAATGAGTTTACAATAAAACTTTGAGCTATTACTAAAAATAAAATAAAATTCAATAATTCATAGCCCTAGGAGAAACTGAATCGAATAAATTCAATTATTGCACCTTCCTGTATTTCCTCTCCGGCAGTCCGCTCTCCGAACACCTGCGAGAATTTCCACTCCAACGGTTGTGGTCCTCCCACCGGAGCCACGGTTGCTTCCGCACCGCCGTTATTCATTGTTTTTTAGCTCAAAAACTGATTCAACCTCACGAAATGAAATAAAAACCAAACTCAATTCACAAACGATCCGATCTGCCGCTCAGATTCACAAAAAGTATTGAAATATTTCATCGATTCGAAGCAATCTCCATTTTACAAATGTGAGCTTCTCGGTCGATCATCTTTATATTATACACAATGAAAATTTCATCGGTGATATTTATCACTCTTTTCTTCCTCTAATAGGCAATGAACACCGATTTGATATAATTTTTAACAAAAATAAACCAAAAATTAACATCGACGAGATTTCTCACTCTATCTCTTTCAATTGAAACTTTTCACAGTTACTCTCTTATTTTTCTCCTTTAATTTGAGAGAAAATGATAAAATAAAATGGAAATTGGAAGATAATGACGAAGCTGGAAATGCGACGAAGCTGGAAATGCGACGAAGCTTTTTGGCTGATTATTGGAGCCCTCTCTCTCTCTCTCTCTCTCTCTCTCTCTCTCTCTCTCTCTTATACATTTTGTTTTGGTCAAATTTTTTAGTTGCTCCATTTACTATACATATTTTGCAAATTTAGTCCCTGACTATAAATTTATCATTTCAATCTTCCTGATTTTTCGAAGGAAAAAGTGCACTAGTAGTCATTAAACTATGCAAAATGATTGTTTTGGTTACTATTCTTTTAAAATTTATAAAATGATCATTAAATTTATGAAATTGTTACAAAATAATCATTGGACTTTCATAAGATAGTGTAATCATCTGATTAATTTAATTATCATTTTGTAAAAGTTTAATAAATTTAATAATTATTTTGTAATTGTTTAATAAATTTAATGATTCATACTTATTGAAAGAGTGACCAAAACGATAATTTTTATATTTTAGTAACTATTAGTATACTTTACCCTTTTCTAACGGCTTATTTTCAACTCTGTCTTAAACGCTATTTTTTAGAATTCGGTTAAATAATTTCAAGAGGTTTGTTTTTAAGAGGAAAATGGAGTAATATTTATCTTGTATAAAAATGTCAATGTATATATATATATATATATATATATATATAATATCATCACGTTTTTTAAAAATAATAATCGATAAGCTATCTCATGGAATTAATAAAATAAATAAACTACCAGCAACTAGTTGGTCTAGTGTGATGAGGCACTAGGTTTCTTAAACGAGATTAGGGATACAAATCTTGACATTGTAAATGAAGTAAATTAGATTGGGAGGGTCATCTTATAATGGACCTTTGCAATACCCGGTCGAAATTAGTCAGTCAATAAATTAGATTTCGATAATTAAACTAAATATAAAATAAATAATCTCATTTAATTTTTCTTTTTAATTTCTTATAATAATTAACCTCGTTACTAGTCATGAGATTTTAATTGTGTTAATAAGATTGAAGTAATGGATTTTTTTTGAATAGTTTTAAGTGACTATAAGGTAATATATATTTATACAAATTTTTAACATTTTGGTAATGTATATACATCTTGCAGACAAAAACAATTTAAATTCGAATCTTTTAGGATAAACATCATCTTATTTTTCACCAAGACCACTTGTTGAATTATGAGGTAATGAAATATTAGATATATAGTTATGTATAAGTTTTGATAATAGTTATATGAATTTATTATAATTTTATTTTTTATATTGTTCTAATCGATTTTAATTGTAATAATACATACTATTTGTCTAGGATTATTATCCTATACACGTGCCGTAAAAATTTTAATTTCCATATGCGAGTTAGTTTAAGGGTTTAAGGCTTATACGTTAAGTGTTTAGATTGTATGATATAGAATTTAAGGTTTACGGTTAAAATTTAAGGTTTGATATTTAAGATTTAGGGTTTAGTATTCAGGGTTTAAGTTTAGGGATTTTGATTTTAGATTTAACCTTGGATTAGGTATATTTTTGTAAAAAAAATTACACCGTATGTGTATAATAAAGAAATTGTACATTTCAAAATTAAAATAATTAAGTTTATGGAAAATGTATAATAAAGGGACCTTGTATGTAATTTGACCTTCTTTTGTTCTTTTACTCTATTTTGGAAATATTCGACGGGGGACTATTTGGTGATAAAACGACGTCGACTTTAGTCGCTCAACTTTATGGATGAGGTTGAGGCCATGGTATGTTTAGCGTAGATTACAAGGTTCTCTCTTTCCATTTTTTTTTTTTTTTTTTGCTTTTTTCATTAATCAATATCCCGAATTTTCCTTTAAAAAACTAAAAAAATATGAAAACACCCTCAGGAAGAATCTTGTTTCTTTTAGATTGGAACAAAAAGAGTATAATGGTTGTTAAAATTAACACAATTATGATACAAAGGAGATAGAGTTCTGTCATTATTATATACTAAACAAATAAGAAATTAATATTTTTAAAAAAATTATTTCAAAAATTTTATTATTTTTAGGCTTAAGAGTTATTTTTGCCTTGTAATAGTCTCAATTTATCATTTTCACTCTTATAGTATTTTCACATTAATTTAACTTATGAAGTAGTCGAAGTGTATCACTGTTTTTTTTTTGACTGACGGAAGTCAATGTTATTTTTCAGTCAAAAAGCAAAAAATAATACAATTAATCTATTTTAGAGACTAAATTAATACAAAAATATCATAAAAGCAAAATCGACTATTGCAAGAACAAAAATAACCCATAAGCTTTATTTTTATGTATGGACACCTCGTAATAATTCTTACTTCGATAGATTTGTATTTTTAACTAGAAAAAATGGCATAAACTTTGTTTATATCTCATTTTTTTTTATTTCGTATGCTTCATCAAACAAGATCATTATTTTTTGCCAATTACACATGTTCAATATGCGAACTCACTAGATTATATCATATCACTTTGTAGACTTATGTTGGAGTGTTCATTGTCGGATATTAGATCGAATTCGATTTAATTTTTTCGACATTCTAGTTTTTAGATTGATGATATAGTGATTCGTATTCGATTTAGAAAAAATTAAATATATGTATATTCGGATATCCGATTATCTAAAAATATAATTTGATTTAATTATTTTTTTCGAATTTGAATATCGTATTTATGAAATTTTCAGAATTTCGAATATAACAAACAACAAATTGCTAAATATAACAAGATTCACATATATGAAAATTTTGATTTTTTTTAATTTTCGGATATAACAAGCCTCAAATTGTTAAATATAACAAGATTAATATTCATGGAAATTTGAATTTTCGGATAATTCGAAACTTGAAATATTGCGATCCGCATCTGATCTGAAAAATTTAAAATCGAATCGGATATTCGGTCTGAAAATAAAAATCAAATCGAATTTTCGAATTAGACTAATAAATAATCGGTTTGAATCGATCGAATCGAATATTTTTAAATACCCTTAAAAGATTCGTCAGAACATTATACTCGTAGGACGATTCACTCGTAAAATCTCTTACCAATCCCTAGATGATAAGAATGACGCATGATGTCTCAAGATTTCTAAAGGTCAACTACTAACCAGGGTTAGATGCATAAATTTCCAACAACATTTGAAAAAATACCTCACATTCGGCTCACGTAAAAGTAACTCGCGGCCTGTAAGACGCTTTTTTCAAGCTTGCTTTCCCCAAGACGCGTCTTTAGTCCGACGTGGTTTTGTTATCGTTTAATTTTTTTAAAAAAAAAGAAAAGACAGAACTCGCATCCTGTGGGATGCAATTTCCACGAGATATTTTAACGGAGATGTGTGAATATATCGTGATACTTGGTAGAATTCGTGTCTTGTAGGACGCGAGTTCTTCGTGATCCTTTTGTTTAAACAATGCTCGATAGCCTTGTTCGTGGTTAATCTTCTTGGGGAAAGACGATAATTTTTCTTGGTTTTGGACGTATACCTCTTAGTACTGATACATCTCTTCAAAATAGTGTGAAAATTAGCATGTATAAGACATCCAAAGCGGTGTATAAATCGTGTTAAAAATGCTATCTTTCTATGTTCTTTTGCGTGAAAAAATGGAAACATGGGTCGGTAGTGATGTTTTAGTCAATCTTGTGGTATCTTCGTTGTTTGTTTTATTGTACAACTTTCACGTTAAAAGCGTTATCTTAGTGTATTCGTTTGCATGAAGAAATGCGTATAAGCATTCCTAAAGGGTGTGAAAATCGTGTTAAAAACGTTATCTTAGTGTATTCGTTTGCATGAAGAAATTGAAAACATGGGTCGGTAGTCATGTTTTAGTCGATTTTGTGGTAAGTTCTGGGGTTTTTTGTGTTATTTAACTTTCATATAGGAGTAGGAGAACACATGTTTACGATGGCGCCGAGGTAACTTATGTAGGAAGTTTGATAATGTTATTTATGATTAACACATTCAACTTACAATTACAGTTAGCTTATTCGAGGGTGGGTCTTATAAGGACGTTTTTTGATGTCATGTCCAGGGTTCCTACAATTGTTGCACAGCTTTGGTTGGCCGATCTATTCTCTAGGAACCATATCATAGGCACAGTGAATCCTACTTGACTTTGGGCAACCTTTTTTGTTGTGTTGTAGAGATTTATTTGGCCGTATATTTGGTTCATTATCGACCGTATCACGATCACCGTCGTTTCCGATCGAAGGAAACTCAGATCGGTATGCCTTGAAAATGTTTTCAAGTCGGTATACATGATCAACGAGTGTCATTGCGTCCAAATGAATGAATGCACATGCAACGAAGATGTGCATACACGGGGTACTTGAATGTCTAAAAGACTCCGCAATCGCATCTTCTCTCTCGTAGATTAACAACATAGTCGTGCAGTATAATTCCTTCTAGCGGTCACAAAAATTGAGTAACCGTGAAGTGATTTTCGTACCAAGAGAATGATATGGAACTCATCGTGTTTGCATGCTGATGGTATAGTTGAAATTTTTGCTGGAGATCTGGATGAAACCTGTGGCCACCTGCCATCCAGTTCGTAGCTTGTTTTTCGAGGGTTGCCAAAAGGGGAGCCAGTCGATAATATGTCGCATTTACAACGGATGTGATAGGCAAATGACATGTTCCCTTCAGAGACAAATTGATTGCCTCAGCCAAGTTCGTCGTCATGTGACCATATCGGCGACCCCCATCATAATATCACAGCCATTTCTCTCTCGGGATATCAACAAGATAGCCATATCCAGCTGGATTTCTTACGCTCAACTCTTCCAGCAGTTCCTCAACTTCGTGAACATTGTGTGTGTTGCCTATTCAATAACATATATAGTTAACAATAAATAATAATAATAATAATAGCAATGGTAAATAAAACAGAACGATAGTGGATGGCGTACCCATGTGAAGAACCATTACACGCTCATCATTATTCTTGTACTTCTGGTAGTAATTTATGGCAATGTACCGCAGATAGTACCAATGATAAATATTCGGAGGTTCCCAAGACAGTCCCAAACGTTGGATTGATTCCCAGATCCTTGTGCCTCTGTCTGAAATAATATATATATTGTCTTCTCTTGTCCGTAAAACCCGGTGTAAGACATGGGTGCGCAGGTTGGTGAGGAAAAACATCCACGAAAGGATATCTTCCTTTTAAACAATTACAAATGCTACTAGAATGTATTTCATGTTGCCGTCTTGTGCAATCGTCAGTAGTAAGATATGGGTGTATCTTCCGTATAAGAATGTGTCGTCGATCTACAACATCGGCTTGCAGTGGCGGAATGCCTTAACGCATTGCAGAGATGTCCAAAAGAGGTAGAAAAATTTACACTCCCTAGGTACGACTCAATCATTGTAGTATCTTGGCTTTGTCTCTAGTTGCACAATCGTTCTTAGGTTGTATTTCTGCATCACGTTCAGCCACATTTACAACTCGTTGTAGGATTTCTCCCACTGCCCGTACAGTTGTTGGATGGTACGATATCTTGCATACCACGCCTTATCATATTTAACTGTGTACGTGAAATGGTTTTTGATCGAGGCTATACATATCGGTACAGATACACGTGGATTTGCTCTTACAAACGGCAATATATGATCGGAGAGCATGTGCACATCCAAGTTAGGATGGTCTTGATTAAGGCTTGCCACGGAGCATGTATGAGGTCCGTCGTATCTCGTTATCCGCCATATGTTGTGCATCCTCTTCAAACATGATACATGGACCCTCCAGTTACATCCGTCGTACTTGTAGGGGCATTCAACAATATATTTGTCCCCTTCAGTTCTCCTGATGGTGGTCATAACTGAGTTGCGTATGTTGTAATGCTTAATGGCAGCCTCCGCCAGTTTCTTGGTCCTAAAATCCCAACATGTAGTTCATTGTTATTTCGTTCATTGAACTACTCCAACTGTAGAAATTTCGGGAATTCTATAGCGTAGAATCCTTCCATATCTACTATTGTGAAGTACGATGGTGGATCGTAATACACTATGCTACTGTCAGTTCTAGTAAACCTGCTAGGGCAACAACTTTCATAGGTTCTTCCTCTGTAACATCCTTCAGAACATCATCTACAGCATCTTCGGCATTCACGGGCTCGTCAAGGTCGACTAGTTCTTCTGGAAATAAACACATCTCGTCACCTTCGGGTCCTGGATCCCTCAACGGTTCCTCATCAGAATTATACCCTTCAAAACTGTATAGTTCTGATTCATTGGCAACATGTGCCCTGCTAGGTTCTGCAACCGGAACCTGATCAGGAGACTGGTGACGAGGCCTACGTCCAATATGTGGGTTGACATTAGTAGTGCACGAATATCTCTCATTCGATGAGAAATCAACCGTGTTTGCCTCATTGGGGATGTAAGTTGAGTGACGTCCTAAAGATAACTCATCAAACTGGTAAAACTTTTTATGGTATGACGACCACAAAGATGATGATGCCCCAACACTCGGGATATAATTTGAGTGTATTCCGTATGAGAAATCATCTACGTTTGTCTCACTAGAGATATAAGTTGAGTGTCATCTAGAAGATAAGACATCGAACGGGTTAAACTCTTCTCGGTCGAACGGCCTCATAGATGATGACGGCTTTACACCCGTACTATATGAATTGTACGTTGAGTGCTGGGTTGGCGGCATGTTTAGGTCAAAATCGAACCTTCCTACAGAAGAATGTCTTTGCCTCGAGGTAGAAGACGATAAAGCCTGTTATTGCTCGTACTTAGTAAGTTGAAGCCTTGTCGCAAACTTGATGTTGGACTTTGAGCATTTGGGTCGAAGTCAAGATTTACCCGTACCCAATTTGGCACAGTGTTTTGGATTCTAACATTTCGTTCAAAAAATGTTACAAAGAGCTCCAGGGGTCATCCCATAGAATATTGGGTATGGGTATCGATCATCATTTCCACATCTATATCGTCACGAACATCGAATATTGTGAAATACAATGGATCTAACGAAGTAGGTAGTCGATACCTCAATGACTGTAACTCCGTCCCGGAAGCATGTAGAACATTTCTCGTTACGGATCGTTTAATCCTTTCATATGATACTCCCATTGGAATCATTACCGTGACATTGTTGGGGGACTAGAATATGACACCAAGTTCGACATCATAGATCATCTCACCATCATAGTGAATGAGAGCAACGACTTTTGTTTCTATTGTTTGTTGAGAAAACAAAGTTGTCTTCCTTCTTTGCACACGAATTGCTTTGAACGTTTGTACGAATCTGTCTTTCTTCTGTTCAAATTGGCTTACCCCCTCTTTCATTTTATCGGATGAGATTGTACGTATGACAGACATAAGTCGTAGTATGTAGAACGCGAGTTACGCCAACTTTGCAGGATTCCTGACGTGTTAGGGAAACTCACGTTTTGTGGAACGTGAGTTCTCTCAACTTTACAGGATTCTTGATGAGTCAGCCAAACTCGTATTCTTGGGGGTACGAGTTCTGCTGCCAAATCCCATGTGGTATAAATATATACCCTGGACTTGATCTTACAAAAATGACATATTCTTAAGGCAAATTTAGATACGGATTTTCTGCTACCATTATGTACTTCAAAATGTACACGTACACATTTTCGACGAGAAAATCACAAAAGATGCTTTGTTTGAGTTGATTGCATCACGGGTTAAGGAATTTACAAGCCACAAAATTTCTGCCCTACTTGTCAAAATGCCAGTAATTGAGTTCGGCCATGAAGCACATTACATGCTAAAACTATCGACTAAGAAAGATATGCGCAAGATGTTTCGATCGAATAAACGTGTTGGGGGTACACACATTGAACTGACTGTACATTTTGATGAGGGCCCTAGTTCATCAACTAGAGAATTAAAGGCCCTCAATTTCGAAGACGAAGACGCGATCTCAACACGAAATTATAGGAGGTGGCAGGAGAAATAACAAATAATGGAGGAACTAAACCTAACATCTGACATCAGTACAGACTACGAGGATAGTGCGTCAGATTCCCCATCCATTTATTTTATCTAAGCTTAGTAATTTGAGGTTAGTGTACTTATTTGAATGACATGTCGTTAAAATATTTTCAAACTACATCTATTTTATTAAAATTTTGGTTCATATTCCTATAACATCATAAATTAACGAAACAGACTGGTCATTATGGCTCATATTCTTCATACATATTAATTAAAACAAATATTCATAAAGAATAATAGGTCGAGAAAGAATACAAAAATTTTCGTGTTCGTAAATGTTAATTAATCCAACAATAAATAAATTTTAATTTCGAAAAAAACAACAAAATAAAACTTATATACCAACATAAACTTATATTACATCCTCAGAAAGAACAGAATAAAACATCTATTTTATTGTGTCCCACACCCCACCAAAAGCTGTAACCCTAGACATGACAGATGAAGATGCAACTTTGTGGATTTCGAGGTACCGATCAGAACCATGGTTGGCATCAATATACAACAATTGCTATGCATTATCAGCTGTCAAGTCCATGTTAGAATACAACTTCTAGTTCTGACCCCGATCAAAGATGACACCCTCAACAAAGAGGGTATCTTGTACATTAGTGGGTCGGGGTCATCAACATTGTAACCAGCCGTAGATTTTGAGGTTGACCTACACATTCCCATTCTTCGTCGATGTTCGCAGTCGTAGATTTTGAGGTTGACCTCATCACACTGCATTTTACACCCACTTTCATCATCGTCAGAAATGGTAGGGGCTTTGACCACGGTTACGTTTCCGAATATTGTGATTTGTCATTCATTCTGAACAAAAACATGGTACACACATCACTCCACAACTGGCCACGCTGGAAAACCACGCACTCGTCATGCAACTATATATAACAACAAACCACAATACTCGGAAAATCTCTTTGCAAAAATATTTTCCGCGTTTGTTGTTTGTTGTCATTGGTAGCTATGATTAAAAAATATATCATGCAAAGCTACCTGGTTGCAACACCGCTTGCTAGGGGTATTTATAGACTAAACTCGCATTCTGTAGGGTGCGAGTTAAGGTACGATTCCTAACGTGTCAGTAACCTCGCACTCTGTAAGATGCGACTTTGGTTGAGATTCCTAAACTGTCAGGAAACTCGCGTTCTGTACGATGCGAGTTTGGCTTGCATACCTTGCGGAATCAAGGAATTTAAAATTCTAAAGCATTAAAAAAATAAAATAAAAACCAAAATATATATGTATTAATCATGATTAAAAAAATAAAAATATTAAACCCTAAATATATACTAATTAAAATGAACAAATCGTAGTTAATACATAAAATTAAAAAACAAAATAAAAATAGAGTTCAATATTTTCAAAGCCAATAAAGTAAGTAACTAATGACGCTTATGTCCACCGGTACCATAACGCGGTGGATGAAGAGTTCGATCAGGATTGCGTTGGGGCCGAGTATCTTGAACGAGCTTATCCCGTTGTCGTCGTCGTTGTTATCATCATTATCATTCCCGGTTATACCTCCAACAGTACCATTCGTTCTACCGGGCCCACTAAGGTAGAAAAGGGACTGCAGTGGTGTTTGTTGGACAATCCCGGTTCCTAATACAGTCTCCCCGGGGGAAATGCATGAAGGGCACATAAGCTGGACAAGAGCTGGAGGCGCCAGTCATCATCACCGCAAAGTGAGCATAGGGGTCAAACATAGAAGATGTGAAACAACCTACACTCAGACTGGTGCCCAGTTCGAATGATGACTGCATCGATCCACTGAAGTTTTGTGGCCTCATCGGTGGGGGTGACATCGATTACTTTGGAGGCAGGGCCGCGTGTTGTTGTCGATGATGATGCGCCGCCATAGGTGTTCCATGCTCCCCTTGTACGCTGAGATGGTGGGTGGTTGCATTGTTGACGACGAATGACTCGTGCTTGGTCCTTTAGAGTCAAAATAAATGGCTTCCCATTGTCCATAAACCAGTCGTCATAGTCATGGCTGACCATCGTATCAAACAAATGGTAATCACGTTGGGTTGCCATTGCAAGTTCGTTTTGCCCCTCTAGTGAGCGATATAAGTTTGGTGATACACCGACCAATCAACCTATCATACAAAAAAATATTATTCTTTTTAGATGTGACTTCCGTTCAAGGTAATAAAAGAATGTGGAATGTACAAAAATATTACCTCGGATTTCTCATGTCTTGTAAGTTTGTGCAACTCGTCCAAGTTTGGAGGCGCCATGGGGATACGTTGGAAACAACCAAGCTGACATAAGACGCGGTCAGTCGGATGCCACTCAACTACGGCGTATTGGACGAGTGGTCGTCCAAAGTTGCCTCGTCTCGTCCGAAAATTTCGGGATGCACTCGTGCACTTCTGGATCCTTGTACGGTGTCTATAAAAACTGTAAAATATATATAATTAAAGCTAAATATATAATAATTATATATAAATACACCAAAGTGTTACCTGATTATTCGCGGATTGATTCTCAATATCCTGTCTGATAAGGTCCAGACCGCGAGCAACATCAAAATGAGTTAAAGGACCGATCCACCTACAAAACAAGACGTAAAATAATTAAATACGTTTATTAGAGAATTAAATTTTAATTATACAAATTCGTATATTAGAATAAAACCCTTTTCTCACCTCCGGCCCAGCGAAAAAACATATAGAGTATGCTCCCTAAGTTGAGGGTGTAAAAACGACATTCTCCACCATGCCCAGGACTAGAGCAACATCAAACAACCTTCAATCTGACACTTATCGGGATCGGTGTTCTCGCACAACTCCCTGAATAGACATGCCAAAACAGCGGATCCTCAGCTCAGCTTACCAGCATCTTCAAAATCCTCTAAATGTCGCAACCAGATCGTGTGTACTTTGTTGCGGGATTTGTCAAACATCAATACCCCGCCGATCACCTGCAAAATATGAGCACGAGCATATGCCTACAATAGGGAAAAATATATTAGCATATGTAGAGATTTTTTTTCAATAATAAAAATTTAAAAAATATATATACCTTTCTTACAACTTTGTTCGCGTCAGCGGGTAAATTTTGAAAATTATCCCACAACCACTTCAATTTTATTTTCCCACCGTCAAAAATCTTCGGCGCAACCCCTAACCAATTCAAACATAGGGCACCCCAATCAAAAGTGTCAGGACCAGTGATCGCCTCTCTATCAATAGGCAAAGTAAGGATGTAAGAAACGTCCAGCAGGATAATCGTTGCCTCGCCGCACGAAAAATGGAATGTGTGCATCTCTGGCCTCTACCTCTCCAAAAGAGCGTTGATCAAATCAACGTATAATTTCGCACCTCTAATAATACTGGATACGTGCATAAATCCGGCCTCTTCTAAATACGGTGCGATCAACGGGTCGGGTAAGTTCGACATCCGATTGTAAGACACCTCTAGACGTCGTTCCTCCCCTCTTTAAAAAAACTAAGTCTTAATTAAACTACAAAAAAAATAACCGTACATAAAATTAGAATATATAATATAATAAAATAAAAACTAGATAAAACTTACATGTCTCCGATGATAGTCGAGCACGTGCTTGTGATCCAATATTATCAATCTCGCCATTATTGCAATACGAGAAATTAACCGAGAAATTGAAAGAAAATATATTTGAGAGAGTGAATTTGTTTGGTGTGGTAAAAAGGTTGGGGGTGGGGACCTATTTATACTCGTAATCACATCGGTCGAGGTGCGAGGATTGAATGAAACTCGCACCCTACAGGACGCGGGGTCCATTAATCGCATTTTACAGAGTACGAGTTTCTCGTACTCTAAACGTGTAAATAAATTTTCAACCGTTGTGAAATTTATTCGGATGAAACTCGCACCCTACAGGATGCGAGTTCCACTTACCGCAGAAAACACGTTATGCAGGATGCGAGTTCAATTAAAATCAAGATAAATCTTACTTTTTAAATTAAAAAGTAAGATTTTATAATAAATATACGCTATTTGGATTCTACTTAACTATGAACCATATTAAAAAGTAAATATTTATTATGTACACTATTTGTATTCTATTTAACTAATTACTTTTAAAAGATATTACTTTTAACTATTTACCATATTTAAATATAAGTCTTTATTATATACACTATTTGTATTCCATTATTCTTACTATAATATCGATTCCATTAATTTGAAATGTATCGTTCTCCTAATTGACAACTAATTTAAATTCTAATCCATGCATGATTCTAAAAATCTTTTTAGAATTAATGCATTTTTAATGGCATAATTCACAATTTTATGTAATCTACAACTTTTAAAAATTACTACATTAATTTAAACACTTTTTTATAATCAATATTATTGTCATTTAATACATACCATAATTTACACTGAACTCGCGTCTTGTAAGACGCGAGTTATGTGTTCTGCTATAAATAGAGTACTGCAGTCTCCAAATTTCTTCACAATTCATCTCCGTTCTTCCTCTTCTTACTATACATTTCAATATTATTTGCAAAGAGTTTGATCGATATAATATGTCGAGACGAGAAAATATTATAGTTTCAGTATGCTACGATGGACAGATAATCGATGATGAATCTCTCGGAGGTCGTATTTCAGTCCTTAAGTGCTATATTGCTTCCGTTGCCATTCAACTTAACGTATAAGAAGTTGATGAATGAAGTGAACAAACATGTTCCACACGGATTGCAGACGTCGTTAGAACCGCTGAAGTATCGATTGCAGACGTCGTTAGAACCATTGACGTACTCATTATTCGACGTTGTGGACGATACTGCCTTGGAATTGATGGTGGAATCTCACCTATAGACTCCTTTTGGGGCGGACTTTGAGCTTGAGTTGTATGCAATGTTTTCTAATGATGATGATGATGTTATCGTAGTCCAAAATAATATGTAAACAATATTTTTATTTTTAACAATCTTCTTTTAACTCATTTTCAAAAAAATCAAAAACGTATGATAAATAGAATCTACAATATTTAGAATCACCCTAAGCCCTAAACTAATACGCTGAAAATGCTTTTTAAACCATTAATTTGAACACTCTACGTATAATCGATATTAACCTAATTTAATCTAAAACTTTTAAATTGCAGTTTATCTCGGCGCTCCACTATCTCGTGGAACTCGCGTCCCACAGGATGGGAGTTCTGTCTTTTATTTTTTTGAAATTAAAGGATAACAAAAATCATGTTGAACTAAAGACGTGTCCTAAGAAAAACGAGTTTAGAAATCGCGTCTTACAGGCCGCGAGTTACCCTTACATGGGCCGAATGTAAAATATTTTTCTAAATATTGTTGGAAGAGGGGTAATTGGCCAAATAATTTCTCAAAATGGAATATTTGGCCAATTACCCCGTATTTGCATCTCTATGTTCTTAAAAGAAAAAACAAGTCTAATTTAGTATTAATTTTTAGAAAAATAATGAAGAGAGAATTTTTGCATACTCATTTGAAAAAAAATATCTTGAACTTCTGTTTTTAAATTCTTAGATCCACAACTACTGCTCGTCTTTGTTTCAAAAACATGTTATTTTCAATCGTTGTATAAATCTCCATCACTTCCTTCGCATATACCAAAATAAAATATATATAGCATATAATTGTTATCGATAAGTGTTTGGTGCAATGACAAGACACATTACTCTGTCAAAGAAAAACACGATATTGATCCTTGAAAATAACATTATTAAGAGGAAGAGTTATGAATCTTGAACATAAATTCTAAAAGGTATGTCATAAAATGCCCATAACGTTTGACTAAACAGTCATTTTAGCCTCTATTCTTTTTTTTGAAGCAATTTAACTCTCAATGTTTCATTTTAGGTCAAAATGGTCCATCTGTGAATGAAAACTGTTAGTCAACTGACGATAAACAATTTGAAATAATTTGACAGAATGACACGTCAGAAAAAATATATTTTAAATTTTATACAACTTTATAAAATTATTTTGCGATTGATATGTTATTTTGTAAAGTCATCATATTTGCCTATATAACAGTGCTATCGCGACGTGCATTACCATGTGGGTTTGCCATGACATTTCGAGCTATTTAACGTTAGTTGACTAACATTTTTCATTCGTAGATCGGCCATTTTGACACAAAATGAAACGTTAAGAGTTAAAATGCTTCAAAAATAAGGGTTAAATTGACTATCTAGTCAAACGTTAAAGTTATTTTTTTTATATTATGTCATTATAAAACAAACATATAATTTACCGAAAAAATAATATATAATTGATTCTCCAAATAAACAAATATGAAAAATAAATAAATGCCTTTTTATACGATATCTAAATTACTAATATTATACATACAACTTTTGAGCCGACTCGATGGATACAAAGTCGAACAGGAGCTGCTTTCCAATGCACAATCTTACTTTGTTGTTTGTTTTACATAAAATATCAAAACGCAACATTCTGCACTTTAATACAATATTATTGGTCTTGGTGGACTCGGTAGCTTTCCTTCGCAACATACATAATTACAAAAAATAGAACACAAAATATTATATTTAAGGGTAAAACTTTGATACACAGTCTGTGTAAAATTAATTTTACACAAGCTTGTGTATTTACACTATAAAAACTAAAATCCTAAATTCTTAATCCTAATCCTAAAAAACTAAACCTTAAACCCTATATACTAAATTCTAAACCTTACAACCTAAACCCCTAAACCTTAAACCATAAACTAAAACTCTAACCTCTAAAACTAAAAGGCACGTGTAAACTAAAATTTACATGGCATGTGTATCGAAGTTTTTCCTAATATTTAAAATATAGTTGTCTCTATCACGGTGACAACTTATGTTAAGAAATAGTTATATCTCATATATGGGTGAAAAGTAAAACCTCCGCTCAGAAAAGGTCTAATTTCTATGTAGTCCCTACAAAATTTTTAGATTATAGTTTAGTATAATGGATTAATTGCATTCTAGCCCTCCAAAATCCAATAATAACCCCTTAATATGGATTTTGCTCTCAAATAGTTTTTTTTTAACATTCTTAAAGCGATTCTATGTTATTTTTTTTTTCAAACTATCACGTTTCTTTTAGGTGTTTAATTTTTTTTTTGCTCCTATTAGGTATTTGAACTATTATTTTTTTGTCTATTTTTAAGGTCAAATTAAAATACTTACTTTAACAAAAAAATAATTTGAACACCTACTTTGACAAAAAATGATAATTGGACACCTAAAAAGGATAAGAAAAAATTTAAACACCTAAAAAATGTGGTAGTTTGGGCATTTTTTATATTAAATATTTTTTAAATAAAATTCATATGTTTGACAAATAGAATTATTTGAATTCAGATCTTTTAAAAAGATTAACATCTTCTTATTATTTCTTAGTTTTCTTCTTTTTATAGTTCGCATATATTTTTTAGCGGTTTAACTGTATTTTAAATTATTGATAGTTTTAAAATTATTATAATTAAATCTCGAAAAAAAAATTAACTAATTCGTAAGATGTAATCACTTTTAAAATTGAAAATGAGACACAGCTCTTATTTTTTTTAGTTTAATTACTTTTTAGGTCTTCTTAATATTAAAATATAAACTAGAACTCTAATTTTCTTATTTTATAATTTAATTATTTTATAAACCTTATTTTTTTTTCAAAATTAAACAAATTGTTTAAAATTCCCTAATATTCTATCATTTTTACATTTCCAAGTTTCACTGTAACTCTGCAATTCCTTCCCTCCAAAAAATTCAATTCTCTCAATCACAAAACACGACAAATATGATACAATTCGATTCCTATCCAAATTCAACCGCCGGTGGCCGCCCAAAACAAACGTTAACGGAATCCGTCCACCGTTCTGGTGCGTCCGATTTCACCAATTTTACCTCCAACTTCTCTCGTTTGACCCTGTATTACCCGATCCATCCCTCGGATTCGTCTGGTTTTACTCCGAAGTAACTTTCCACTCCACTAACAAATTAAGCTCTCCAAATTCAGTCCTTTTTTCCCAGATCTGGAGAGTTTGTTAGAAGGGACAGTGAGATTTTTACTTTATGGGTAAGTTTTTCCTCTTCTTGTTTCAATTTCAGTTGATAAGTTTTGTTTGAAATTTGTATATTTGAATCCCCTTTTTTTACAGGCTCCTTTCGTTTTTCTGGAATGGTATAAACTTTATTAGCTAGTGCTGCTTTTGCTAATTTGATTGAGATGGACTCACTTGCTTTTCTGATATAATTGATATCAACTTATAGTATCATTTAGTGGGCGCTGAATCACCAATGAAAAGTACAGTTTCTTAACTACTGAAACTTTTGCTACTTGGAGATTTGTCTTTTCTGATGATGTAGCAATTAGAAAAATCTTGTGTGGTTAAACTTGCAACTATGGAAAAATTGTCAACAATTATTTGATTGAAATGTTGTACATAAGACCACTAATAGGAATCTGGTGTCTTATTCTGCTTGAAAACAGGGTTGTTATTCCTAGCTTAGTGCAAGCAAGTGACATGATATGCAGGGATAGACAGAGGGAGGGGACTGCCCCCTAAAAATTTAAAATTCCTATATAATTAAAAAAATTTAATTTTTTTAATGTATTTTCTATTAAAAATCTAATTTTACCCCCTAGAATTTTATAGGTTTGTTAACTGGTAAAGTGAACAACAAACCTGAATAGTGGTTGGATGGTGGTTTTTTCGTCTGTCGGAGGTGATTCTCATTTGCTCGCTTTGTTTCAAGCTTGAAAGGTTGGTTGTGTCCTCTTTCTCCGTTGTATGGTCATTTATAAGGCTCTAGACAGGTGGTGATAGGTGTCGATAAGAAATTATTGTGGCATTGTGATTGAACGTCTTAGAAAATAAAGATCTTCGTCCAGTGAGGCCACATGTGCCAACACGTGGTTGTTGGCGAACGTTCACAGGGTATGTTCATGGAGGGCCTTATAGTGGGAGTTCGCAGAGGGCTGCATAGTGAGGGTTCACATAATAGTAACAAGGTTCGCCCCTAATATAAAACCCTGCGGCCGTCCCTGATGATATGCCATTTTGTAGTAAGGTTTCCTATTTTATCCTTCTTTTTAGTTGTTGATGCTATTGGTTTTGATTCATTGTTGGTGTGTTACAGATATAATTTTCCTGGATGCTGTTGGAACCAGGTTTATTTGTCACCTTCAGCTTCTTCACTTTCAGTTTTTTTTGCTTTAATTTAGAGAGGATAAATATAAATATTTGGAACCACGTGCTTTATTAAATACGATGAAATATTCAGTACATGAAAGACATATTTCACTACTAATTTTCTTGTGGCTCCCCTTTTGCTACACCATAAGCTCTCCCCAAATATCCTGGCCAAACAATCTGATTTTTCTCTTAATTCTAACCTGAATTTGTTTCCATGTCTCTTCGCCTTCTTTACGGGGCTTTTCCATGAATATGACTTCATCATCAGCTTTTAATCCTTTCTCCGTCGCAAACTGCGGCCAACTTATCGACACATAGTTACCTAATTCTTCACTCTTCTGAAACATGCCTATAAATGACCATGCTTTCCCTAAGCTATCCACAACATCCATACGAAATAGACGGCCTTCTTGGAACTCGAGAAAGGAAGCGACGATGACGAAAGGGAGCAATATCATGCATTTCTCCACTTCGTTTTGAGTCAGTCGCTTCGAGAACCTTTCTCTGCCTTGCTCATGGTTTTCCATGTTTCTAAACCGGACCAAATGTTGAGATGTAATTAAGACTAGTGCGAGCTTTGATTAATCCTAAAGGACTGTGATAATAGCCCTAAGATCAAAGTTCCTTATATGTTTGATGAAGAGATGTGTCTTTTCATCAGAGGGGCATATGACACTAACGAATAGATATGTATTTGTTCATCAATGAACCCATTCACTGAACACACACAACTTTTTGCATGAAATATTAGTTTTTTTTCATTAGCATATTGGACAAAATACCGAGAATAGATTGCTTTCCATTTTTGTCATCAGCATATTGAATAATACCATGAATAGATTAGTTTTCCTTGTATAGTATCCACGTCTCGGATAAAATGAAGAGTCCGAACAACTTAGGTTTATAGTGAGGACCGTTACATACATAGGATTGTTTACATGCAGATAAAGATAGGGAAATAGCTGGTTATCGGTTAGTCCATTTGCAGTGCTAGTTTACTATATAGCTTTACTACAAACATGTTGATTATCAATGTTAAAAAGCTTTGTGGCTGATAAAGAATTCAAAATTTTACCATTAGATTTGGAAGATGGCTTCTCACTTTATTTTGAATGTTGAAAGGATCATAGTTTTGTGAGTAGAAATCTTCTGCTCCTTTTTATACTCTAACATTAAAAAATCAAAGTCTAAGCTTTAACTCTAAATTTTAAATCTTAAACCCTAAAATATACATTATATCCCAAATTTTCTAACCTTACACTTAAACCCTAAACCTAAATGTTTTGTGTGGGACACACCGAAAAGTGACAGAATTTTTATTCATAGTTTTGTCTTTTCTGCTTTTATAACTATTATTCTTTTGAACAGAGAAGCATATAACACTTTGGTGAATATATATGTAGTTGTTCATCGATGAATTGACATAACTTTCCACTCAATTACTGATTTATGACTGCATTTTGACTATTATATACCGAAAAATATACTGTTTCCTTCACATATCCTTCTCTGATGATTTTAAATTTTTTGGACATTTGAAATGTTCGACTATAAACATTGAGTTAGTATGCTTGAAGATGGTTTTGGTAATTTTGGTTCTAGAGATTCAGATGCGAGTGTCTGATATGAACATGTATCCAATACAAGTATGGTTATGCAATGGCATGAAGTTCGTGGTAGTGTTCAAGAACCCGAATCAGAAATAGTTCAGGCATGCAGAAGTCTCAGTTCTTCAAATCCTAGTGTTTGTCTCTTATGTACCATTCAAGTGACTTATAATGAAATATGATTATTTGTCTCGTGTCATTTTTCTTACTCGGAATTGCATTCTTTCCCTGCAGTTTCTAGATGAAAGGCAGAGTATCAATGCCTGGCAATTCCTTGAGGCAATGGATTGGTAAGCATGCTTTCACGATAGAAAGGTGAACTAGGTATCGTTTCGAATGTTTTCACTTGTCTTTCCTGAGACGTGACCTTAGCGAAGGATCGAGGAAAACTGTATTGCTGGTCTCTAATATTTGTCGGGGAGAACCATCAAAATTAGATAGAAGTTAGAGTGCCTTAGTAGAGGTATGCATACAAACAGTTGGTTGTTTATATCATTGCAGTATTTTACATGGAGCCTTCGAGAACCGTACGGTAATGAACTAACTTGAAATGCAAGAAACCTACAGGTTCAGGCATGTGGATCAATGGTGACTGAGGAGCAGCCCCAAAGCGATGTTGATACCATTTGAATACTTGTGGGATTCGGCTTATGCAAGCCAACTCTAAGCGTTAGCCCGAGAAGCCCATTGAGTCCTTGGATCTCACCTGAAAGCATGGGCTTGAAGTTGAAACCGATAAAACCCGGATTTCTAAGGAAGTTTGGTATATCCGAAAACTAAAAGTATCCGCTTGAACCCGATCCGAAATTTGAAAATGTTTTACTTGGTCCGAACGGCTTGAATTTTGGAAACCAACGACTCGACCTGGCACATAAAAAATTTATTTTAATTCAACAAAATAGAGACATAATTGAAAAATAAAGAAAGATGGTCATTATAGCAATTATTTCAAAATATATAGAGAGAAATTTATACTATTATTTTGAGTCGAGTATTTTTTACCTTAAATTTAAACATGATCCAAGTATGACTTTTTTTAAAGAAAATTTGATTCTATAGGGTTGGATTATGTCGAAACTTATTGAGTTTGAATAATTTGACCTCCATAATAATACCCAGGGACGAACTACATGAGGTGGGAGGGACATTTGCCCCCGTCCCTAATTTTTTTTACCTTTATTC
>JAGYYJ010001573.1:0-36048 GCA_019671005.1 Hibiscus mutabilis
TTTAACCTTTCAATTTAATACCTTTAAAATCTTAAATAAAATATTTTACAAATTTTTATAATAACTGATTAAGTTCAAAAATTTAAATTATTTTTTTACATTCAAAGTCATTGAACCATTTTTTTAAAATTAAAATATCAAAACATTTGTTATTAATTATTTTAACTTTCAAAGAGTTAAAACTAATTTTTACTACTTATTTAATCAATATTTCATATAAAGTATTTAGACTTTATAGTTAAAACCTTTCAAGAACTTAAAGAGTTTTAACTAAATTTTGTAAAACTTTTAAATTATTCAAAGATTATTTAATAACCCATTTTGTACTTATCATTTAATATCAAACAGTAATTAAACTTTTAATTTACTTTTCAAATACCAAAGAAGTTTTAACAAATTTTTGGTGTACTATAACTAATTACTCAAAGATTATTTCAAATTTTATTTTTGTAATTAATTTACTTAAACATTTGTATTAAAACCTTAAATTACCAAAAAGTTCAATTAAATTTTGTGAATTTTTATACTTAATGTGAAACCTCTTCAAATTTTACTCAAAATTTTAACATTTGGCATATATATTTAACTTAACATGTAAAATTTTAATTAATTAAATGTATAATTTAACCATACTTCAGTATCAAAGTTACATTTGAATTAAACAAATTAAGATCATTTTTTTACATTAACATCATGAGAACTTTTAGCATTTGCTTGTAACCTCAAATGAAAGTTAATAAATTTATATATTTGCATTAAATGATGTGAACCCAATTACTTCGTATTCACAAAGCATTACTACTCCAACCCTAGATACAAAAGTTTTAATAAATTTGAATACATGATAGTTATTAAACCAAAAGTTTAAAGCATTTATTCAAACTTCAAAAGACAAAGTTAAAAATTTGTCTTATAAACATACATGTTTTGAACTCATTATTTATTAATTAGTCTTAAGCATTTGACAGCTAACCTCAAATAAGAGTTAATATTTAATTAATAATCAAATTTTTTTGTGTACATATAACTGATTACGAGCTATTCAACATGATTATATTGCAAAACTTCTATTTTTTTTGTACTTTTTACTCAATTAAAATTCCAACGGGTCCATTGCAAGGCCCATTTAGATTAAATTTTTGTACAAAACCTTTACAAAAAGTACCGCAAAAGAGGTTTCAATTAAATTTTTGGTGTACATATAATTGATTTCAAGCTATTCAACATGATTATGTTGCAAAACCTCAATTTCTATACCTTTTACTCAGTTAAATTTCCAACGAGTCTGTTATAAGGCATATTTAGACCTACTCGTCTAAAACCTCTTCAAAGATGACTGCAAAAGAAGTTTTAATCAAATTTTTGGTGTACATATAACTGATTTTAAGCTATTCAACATGATTATGTTGCAAAACCGCAATTTTTGTACCTTTTACTCAGTTTAATTTCCAACGAGTCCGTTATAAGGCACATTTAAACCTACTCGTCTAAAACCTCTTCAAAGATGACCACAAAAGAAGTTTTAATCAAATTTTTGGTGTACATATAACTGATTACGAGCTATTCAACATGATTATATTGCAAAACTTCTATTTTTGTACTTTTTACACAGTTAAAATTCCAACGGGTCCATTGCAAGGCCCATTTAGACCTGCTGGTCTAAAACCTTTACAAAAAGTACTGCAAAAGAGGTTTCAATTAAATTTTTGGTGTACATATAATTTATTTTCAGCTATTCAACATGATTATGTTGCAAAACCTCAATTTATATACCTTTTACTCAGTTAAATTTCCAACGAGTCTGTTATAAGGCACATTTAGACCTACTCTGTCTAAAAACCTCTTCAAAGATGACCGCAAAAGAAGTTTTAATCAAATTTTTGGTGTACATATAACTGATTTGAGCTATTCAACATGATTATATTGCAAAAACTTCTATTTTTGTACTTTTTACTCAGTTAAATTTCCAACAAGTCCATTATAAGGCCCATTTAGACCTACTGGTCTAAAACCTTTACAAAAATGTACCGCAAAAGAGGTTTTAATTAAATTTTTGGTGTACATATAATTGATTTCGAGCTATTCAACATGATTATGTTGCAAAACTTCAATTTTTGTATTTTTTATTTTATAAGGCCCATTTTATTAAAATTTCCAACGAGGTCCATTTAAGGCCTTTGGTCTAAAACCTCTTCAAAGATGACCACAAAAGAGGTTTTAATCAAATTTTTGGTGTACATATAATTGATTTCAAGCTATTCAACATGATTATGTTGCAAAACCTCAATTTTGTACCTTTTACTCAAGTTAAATTTCCAACGAGTCCGTTATAAGGCACATTTAGACCTACTTGTCTAAAACCTCTTCAAAGATGACCGCAAAAGAAGTTTTAATCAAATTTTTGGTGTACATATAACTGATTACGAGCTATTCAACATGATTATATTGCAAAACTTCTATTTCTGTACTTTTTACTCAGTTAAAATTCCAACGGGTCCATTATAAGGCCCATTTAGACCTACTTTGGTCTAAAACCTCTACAAAAAGTACCACAAAAAGAGGTTTCAATTAAATTTTTGGTGTACATTTAATTGATTTTCGAGCTATTCAACATGATTATGTTGCAAAACCTCAATTTCTGTACCTTTTACTCAGTTAAATTTCCAACGAGTCCATTATAAGGCACATTTAGACCTACTCGTCTAAAACCTCTTCAAAGATGACCGCAAAAGAAGTTTTAATCAAATTTTTGGTGTACATATAACTGATTATTGAGCTATTCAACATGATTATATTGCAAAACTTCTATTTTTGTACTTTTTACTCAGTTAAAATTCCAACGGGTCCATTATAAGGCCCATTTAGACCTACTGGTCTAAAACCTTTACAAAAAGTACCAAAAAAGAGGTTTCAATTAAATTTTTGGTGTACATTTAATTGATTTTCGAGCTATTCAACATGATTATGTTGCAAAACCTCAATTTTCTATACCTTTTACTTAGTTAAATTTCCAACAAGTCCATTATAAGGCACATTTAGACCTACTCGTCTAAAACCTCTTCAAAGATGACCGCAAAAGAAGTTTTAATCAATTTTTTGTGTGTACATATAACTGATTTTGAGCTATTCAACATGATTATATTGCAAAACTTCTATTTTTGTAACTCAGTTAAAATTCCAACGGGTCCATTGCAAAGGCCCATTTAGACCTTTGGTAAAAACCTTTTTACAAAAAAGTACCAAAAAAGGTTTCAATTAAATTTTTGGTGAACATTTAATTGATTTCTAGCTATTCAACATGATTATGTTGCAAAACCTCAATTTTTGTACCTTTTACTTAGTTAAATTTCCAACGAGTCCCTTATAAGGCACATTTAGACCTAATCGTCTAAAACCTCTTCACAGATGACCGCAAAAGAATATTTAATTAAATATTTGGTGTACATATAACTAATTACGAGCTATTCAGCATGATTATATTACAAAACTTCTATATCTGTACTTTTAACTCAGTTAAAATTCCAACGGGTCCATTGTAGGGCTCATTTAGACCTGTTGGTCTGAAATCTTTACAAAAAGTACCGCAAAAGAGGTTTCAGTTAAATTTTTTTGAGTACATTTAATTGATTTCGAGCTACTCAACATGATTATATTGCAAAACCTCAATTTCTGTACCTTTTACTTAGTTAAATTTCCAACGAGTCTGTTATAAGACACATTTAGACCTACTCGTCTAAAACCTCTTCAAAGATGACCGCAAAAGAAGTTTTCATCAAATTTTTGGTGTACATATAACTAATTATGAGCTATTCAACATGATTATATTGCAAAACTTCTATTTTTGTACTTTTTACTCAGTTAAATTTCCAACAGGTCCATTATAAGGCCCATTTAGACTTGATGGTCTAAAACCTTTACAAAAAGTACACAAAAGAGGTTTCAATTAAATTTTTGGTGTACATTTAATTGATTTCGAGCTATTCAACATGATTATGTTGTTGCAAAACCTCAATTTTTGTACCTTTTACTTAGTTAAATTTCCAACAAGTCCATTATAAGGCACATTTAGACCTACTCGTCTAAAACCTCTTCAAAGATGACCGCAAAAGAAGTTTTAATCAAATTTTTGTGTACATATAATATAATGATTTGATTACGAGCTATTCAACATGATTATATTGCAAAACTTCTATTTTTGTACTTTTTTACTCAGTTAAAATTTCAACGGGGTCCATTAAAAGGCCCATTTAGACCTACTGTCTAAAACCTTTACAAAAAGTACCGCAAAAGAGGTTTCAATTAAATTTTTGGTGTACATATAATTGATTTCAAGCTATTCAACATGATTATGTTGCAAAACCTCAATTTCTATACCTTTTACTCAGTTAAATTTCCAACGAGTCCGTTATAAGGCACATTTAGACCTACTCGTCTAAAACCTCTTCAAAGATGACGCAAAAGAAGTTTTAATCAAATTTTTGGTGTACATATAACTGATTTCAAGCTATTCAACATGATTATGTTGCAAAACCGCAATTTTTGTACCTTTTACTCAGTTTAATTTCCAACGAGTCCATTATAAGGCACATTTAGACCTACTCGTCTAAAACCCTACAAAAAGATGACCGCAAAAGAAGTTTTAATCAAATTTTTGGTGTACATATAATTGATTACGAGCTATTCAACATGATTATATTGCAAAACTTCTATTTTTGTACTTTTTACTCAGTTAAAATTCCAACGGGTCCATTATAAGGCCCATTTAGACCTTTGTAAAAAAAACCTTACAAAAAGTACCGCAAAAGAGGTTTCAATCAATTTTTTGGTGTACATATAATTGATTTCGAGCTATTCAACATGATTATGTTGCAAAACCTCAATTTTATACCTTTTACTCAGTTAAATTTCCAACGAGTCCATTATAAGGCACATTTAGACCTACTCGTCTAAAACCTCTTCAAAGATGACCGCAAAAGAAGTTTTAATCAAATTTTTGGTGTACATATAACTGATTATGAGCTATTCAACATGATTATATTGCAAAACTTCTATTTTTGTACTTTTTACTCAGTTAAAATTCCAACGGGTCCATTATAAGGCCCATTTAGACTACTTGTTGTCTAAAACCTTTACAAAATGTACCGCAAAAGAGGTTTCAATTAAATTTTTGGTGTACATTTAATTGATTTGAGCTATTCAACATGATTATGTTGCAAAACCTCAATTTTTGTACTTTTTTTTTACTTAGTTAAATTTCCAACAAGTCCATTATAAGGCACATTTAGACCTACTGTCTAAAACCTCTTCAAAGATGACCAAAAAGAAGTTTTAATCAAATTTTTTGGTGTACATATAATTGATTTACGAGCTATTCAACATGATTATATTGCAAAACTTCTATTTTTGTACTTTTTACTCAGTTAAAATTCCAACGGGTCCATTATAAGGCCCATTTAGACCTACTTGGTCTAAAACCTTTACAAAAAGTACCACAAAAAAGGTTTCAATTAAATTTTTGGTGTACATATAATTGATTTCGAGCTATTCAACATGATTATGTTGCAAAACCTCAATTTTATACCTTTTACTTAGTTAAATTTCCAACGAGTCCATTATAAGGCACATTTAGACCTACTCGTCTAAAACCTCTTCAAAGATGACCGCAAAAGAAGTTTTAATCAAATTTTTGGTGTACATATAATTGATTTCAAGCTATTCAACATGATTATGTTGCAAAACCTCAATTTTTGTACTTTTTTTACTCAGTTAAATTTCCAACGAGTCCGTTATAAGGCACATTTAAACCTACTGTCTAAAACCTCTTCAAAGATGACCGCAAAAAAGAAGTTTTAATCAAATTTTTGGTGTACATATAACTGATTTGAGCTATTCAACATGATTATATTGCAAAACTTCTATTTTTGTACTTTTTACTCAGTTAAAATTCCAACGGGTCCATTATAAGGCCCATTTAGACTACTTGTCTAAAACCTTTACAAAAAAAGTACAAAAAAAAGAGGTTTCAATTAAATTTTTGGTGTACATTTAATTGATTTCGAGCTATTCAACATGATTATGTTGCAAAACCTCAATTTTTATACCTTTTACTCAGTTAAATTTCCAACGAGTCCATTATAAGGCACATTTAGACCTACTCGTCTAAAACCTCTTCAAAGATGACCGCAAAAAGAAGTTTTAATCAAATTTTTTGGTGTACATATAACTGATTATGAGCTATTCAACATGATTATATTGCAAAACTTCTATTTTTGTACTTTTTTTACTCAGTTAAAATTCCAACGGGTCCATTATAAGGCCCATTTAGACCTGTTGGTCTAAAAACCTTCAAAAATGTACCAAAAAAAGAGGTTTCAATTAAATTTTTGGTGTACATTTAATTGATTTCGAGCTATTCAACATGATTATGTTGCAAAACCTCAATTTTTGTACCTTTTACTTAGTTAAATTTCCAACAAGTCCATTATAAGGCACATTTAGACCTACTCGTCTAAAACCTCTTCAAAGATGACCAAAAAGAAGTTTTAATCAAATTTTTTGTGTACATATAACTGATTACGAGCTATTCAACATGATTATATTGCAAAACTTCTATTTTTGTACTTTTTACTCAGTTAAAATTCCAACGGGTCCATTGTAAGGCCCATTTAGACCTACTAAAACCTTTACAAAAAGTACCGCAAAAAGAGTTTCCATTTAAATTTACTGGTCTAAAACCTTTACAAAAAGTACTCACAAAAGAGGTTTCAATTAAATTTTTTGGTGTACATTTAATTGATTTTGAGCTATTCAACATGATTATGTTGCAAAACCTCAATTTTTACCTTTTTTACTTAGTTAAATTTCCATTATGTTGCAAAAGTCAATTTTATAAGGCACATTTAGACCTACTCGTCTAAAACCTCTTCAAAGATGACCGCAAAAGAAGTTTTAATCAAATTTTTGGTGTACATATAACTGATTACGAGCTATTCAACATGATTATATTGCAAAACTTCTATTTTTTGTTTTTTTTTACTCAGTTAAAATTCCAACGGGTCCATTACAAGGCCCATTTAGACCTGTTGGTCTAAAACCTTTACAAAAAGTACCGCAAAAGAGGTTTCAATTAAATTTTTGGTGTACATATAATTGATTTCGAGCTATTCAACATGATTATGTTGCAAAACCTCAATTTTTGTACCTTTTACTCAGTTAAATTTCCAACGAGTCCATTATAAGCACATTTAGACCCATTTAGACCTAGATTGTCTAAAACCTCTTCAAAGATGACTGCAAAAGAAGTTTTAATCAAATTTTTTGTGTACATATAATTGATTTCAAGCTATTCAACATGATTATGTTGCAAAACCTCAATTTTTGTACCTTTTACTCAGTTTAAATTTTTTTGAGTCCGTTATAAGGCACATTTAAACCTACTCGTCTAAAAAACCTCTTCAAAGATGACCGCAAAAGAAGTTTTAATCAAATTTTTGGTGTACATATAACTGATTACGAGCTATTCAACATGATTATATTGCAAAACTTCTATTTTTGTTTTTTTTTACTCAGTTAAAATTCCAACGGGTCCATTGTAAGGCCCATTTAGACCTACTTTGGTAAAACCTCTTTACAAAAATACCATAAAAAGAGGTTTCAATTAATTTTTTTGTGTACATTTAATTGATTTTCAAGCTATTCAACATGATTATGTTGCAAAACCTCAATTTTTGTACCTTTTACTCAGTTAAATTTCCAACGAGTCCGTTATAAGGCACATTTAGACCTACTCGTCTAAAACCTCTTCAAAGATGACCGCAAAAGAAGTTTTAATCAAATTTTTTGGTGTACATATAACTGATTATGAGCTATTCAACATGATTATATTGCAAAACTTCTATTTTTGTACTTTTTACTCAGTTAAAATTCCAACGGGTCCATTATAAGGCCCATTTAGACCTTTGGTAAAAACTCTTCAAAAAAGTAGTATCAAAAAGAGGTTTCAATTAAATTTTTGGTGTACATTTAATTGATTTGAGCTATTATTCAACATGATTATGTTGCAAAACCTCAATTTTGTACCTTTTACTTAGTTAAATTTCCAACAAGTCCATTATAAGGCACATTTAGACCTACTCGTCTAAAACCTCTCTTCAAAGATGACCGCAAAAGAAGTTTTAATCAAATTTTTGGTGTACATATAACTGATTACGAGCTATTCAACATGATTATATTGCAAAACTTCTATTTTTTGTACTTTTTACTCAGTTAAAATTCCAACGGGTCCATTGCCCAAGGCCCATTTAGACTTTGGTCTAAAAACCTTTACAAAAAGTACCAAAAAGAGGTTTCAATTAATTTTTTTGGTGTACATTTAATTGATTTTGAGCTATTCAACATGATTATGTTGCAAAACCTCAATTTTTGTACCTTTTACTTAGTTAAATTTCCAACGAGTCCGTTATAAGGCACATTTAGACCTACTCGTCTAAAAAACCTCTTCAAAGATGACCAAAAGAAGTTTTAATCAAATTTTTGGTGTACATATAATTGATTATGAGCTATTCAACATGATTATATTGCAAAACTTCTATTTTTGTACTTTTTACTCAGTTTAAAATTCCAACGGGTCCATTGTAAGGCCCATTTAGACTTTGGTCTAAAACCTTTAAAAAAGTACCACAAAAGAGGTTTTCAATTAAATTTTTGGTGTACATATAATTGATTTCGAGCTATTCAACATGATTATGTTGCAAAACCTCAATTTTTGTACCTTTTACTTAGTTAAATTTCCAAACAAGTCCGTTATAAGGCACATTTAGACCTACGTCCTAAAACCTCTTCAAAGATGACCGCAAAAGAAGTTTTAATCAAATTTTTGGTGTACATATAACTGATTACGAGCTATTCAACATGATTATATTGCAAAACTTCAATTTTTGTACTTTTTTTTTTGTACTTTTTACGAGTCCATTTAAAATTTCCAACGGGTCCAAAAAATGACATCGCAAAAAGTTTTAATAAAAGCCCATTTATTCATTACTGTTTACAAAAACTATTTTTTACAAAAATGATTAAATTCCAACAAGGTCCATTATAAAAAAGTAGGTTTCAAGGTTTCAATTAAATTTTTGGTGTACATATTTAATTGATTTTGAGCTATTCAACATGATTATGTTGCAAAACCTCAATTTTTGTACCTTTTACTCAGTTAAATTTCCAACGAGTCCGTTATAAGGCACATTTAGACCTACTCGTCTAAAAACCTCTTCAAAGATGACCGCAAAAAGAAGTTTTTAATCAAATTTTTGGTGTACATATAACTGATTATGAGCTATTCAACATGATTATATTGCAAAACTTCTATTTTTGTACTTTTTACTCAGTTAAAATTCCAACGGGTCCATTATAAGGCCCATTTAGACTACTGTCTAAAAACCTTTACAAAAAAGTACCACAAAAAAGAGGTTTCAATTAAATTTTTGGTGTACATTTAATTGATTTCGAGCTATTCAACATGATTATGTTGCAAAACCTCAATTTCTGTACCTTTTACTCAGTTAAATTTCCAACGAGTCCGTTATAAGGCACATTTAGACCTACTCGTCTAAAACCTCTTCAAAGATGACCGCAAAAGAAGTTTTAATCAAATTTTTGGTGTACATATAACTGATTACGAGCTATTCAACACGATTATATTGCAAAACTTCTATTTTTGTACTTTTTACTCAGTTAAAATTCCAACGGGTCCATTGCAAGGCCCATTTAGACCTGCTGGTCTGAAACCTTTACAAAAAGTACCACAAAAGAGGTTTCAATTAAATTTTTGGTGTACATATAATTGATTTCAAGCTATTCAACATGATTATGTTGCAAAACCTCAATTTCTATACCTTTTACTCAGTTAAATTTCCAACGAGTCCGTTATAAGGCACATTTAGACCTACTCGTCTAAAACCTCTTCAAAGATGACCGCAAAAGAAGTTTTAATCAAATTTTTGGTGTACATATAACTGATTTTCAAGCTATTCAACATGATTATGTTGCAAAACTTCTATTTTTGTACCTTTTACTCAGTTAAAATTTCCAACGAGTCCATTATAAGGCCCATTTAGACCTACTTGGTCTAAAACCTCTTCAAAGATGACCACAAAAGAAGGTTTTAATCAAATTTTTGGTGTACATATAATTGATTTTGAGCTATTCAACATGATTATGTTGCAAAACCTCAATTTTTGTTTTTTTTTTACTCAGTTAAATTTCCAACGAGTCCATTATAAGGCCCATTTAGACCTACTGGTCTAAAAACCTCTTCAAAGATGACCGCAAAAGAAGTTTCAATCAAATTTTGTGTGTACATATAATTGATTTCGAGCTATTCAACATGATTATATTGCAAAACCTCAATTTTATACCTTTTTTACTCAGTTAAATTTCCAACGGGTCCATTATAAGGCCCATTTAGACTACTTTGGTCTAAAACCTCTTCAAAAGATACCACAAAAGAAGTTTTAATCAAATTTTTGGTGTACATATAATTGATTTCAAGCTATTCAACATGATTATGTTGCAAAACCTCAATTTTTGTACCTTTTACTAGTTAAAGTTAAATTTCCAACGAGTCCGTTATAAGGCACATTTAGACCTACTCGTCTAAAAAACCTCTTCAAAGATGACCACAAAAGAAGTTTTAATCAAATTTTTGGTGTACATATAACTGATTACGAGCTATTCAACATGATTATATTGCAAAACTTCTATTTTTGTACTTTTTACTCAGTTAAAATTCCAACGGGTCCATTGCAAGGCCCATTTAGACCTGCTGGTCTAAAACCTTACAAAAAGTACCACAAAAGAGGTTTCAATTAAATTTTTGGTGTACATATAATTGATTTCAAGCTATTCAACATGATTATGTTGCAAAACCTCAATTTCTGTACCTTTTTACTCAGTTAAATTTCCAACGAGTCCATTATAATAAGGCACATTTAGACCTACTGTCTAAAACCTCTTCAAAGATGACCGCAAAAGAAGTTTTAATCAAATTTTTTTTGGTGTACATATAACTGATTTTTAGCTAGCTATTCAACATGATTATATTGCAAAACTTCTATTTTTGTACTTTTTTTACTCAGTTAAAATTTCCAACGGGTCCATTATAAGGCCCATTTAGACTACTTTGTCTAAAACCTCTTCAAAAAAGTACCACAAAAGAGGTTTTAATTAAATTTTTGGTGTACATATAATTGATTTCGAGCTATTCAACATGATTATGTTGCAAAACCTCAATTTTGTACTTTTTACTCAGTTAAATTTCCAACGAGTCCATTATAAGGCACATTTAGACCTACTCGTCTAAAACCTCTTCAAAGATGACCGCAAAAGAAGTTTTTAATCAAATTTTTGGTGTACATATAATTGATTTTTGAGCTATTCAACATGATTATATTGCAAAACTTCTATTTTTGTTTTTTTACTCAGTTAAAATTCCAACGGGTCCATTATAAGGCCCATTTAGACCTGTTTATGTAAAAAACCTTTACAAAAAAACCAAAAAAGAGGTTTCAATTAAATTTTTGGTGTACATTTAATTGATTTGAGCTATTCAACATGATTATGTTGCAAAACCTCATTTTTGTACCTTTTACTTAGTTAAATTTCCAACGAGTCCATTATAAGGCACATTTAGACCTACTCGTCTAAAACCTCTTCAAAGATGACCGCAAAAAAGAAGTTTTAATCAATTTTGGTGTACATATAACTGATTATTTGAGCTATTCAACACGATTATATTGCAAAACTTCTATTTTTGTACTTTTTACTTAAAAGTTAAAATTCCAACGGGTCCATTGCAAGGCCCATTTAGACTGTTGGTTAAAAACCTTTACAAAAAAAGTACCACAAAAAGAGGTTTCAATTAAATTTTTTTGTGTACATTTAATTGATTTGAGCTATTCAACATGATTATGTTGCAAAACCTCAATTTTTGTACCTTTTACTTAGTTAAATTTCCAACGAGTCCGTTATAAGGCACATTTAGACCTACTCGTCTAAAACCTCTTCAAAGATGACCGCAAAAAAGAAGTTTTAATCAAAATTTTTTGTGTGTATAATATAACTGATTATTGAGCTATTCAACATGATTATATTGCAAAACTTCTATTTTTTGTACTTTTTACTCAGTTAAAATTCCAACGGGTCCATTATAAGGCCCATTTAGACCTACTTGGTAAAAACCTTTACAAAAAAAGTACCACAAAAGAGGTTTCAATTAAATTTTTTTGGTGTACATATAATTGATTTTTGAGCTATTCAACATGATTATGTTGCAAAACCTCAATTTTTTTTTACCTTTTACTCAGTTAAATTTCCAACGAGTCCGTTATAAGGCACATTTAGACCTACTGTCTAAAACCTCTTCAAAGATGACCGCAAAAGAAGTTTTAATCAAATTTTTGGTGTACATATAACTGATTTTGAGCTATTCAACATGATTATATTGCAAAACTTCAATTTTTGTATTTTTTACTAAGTTTAAATTTCCAACGAGTCCATTATAAGGCACATTTAGACCTACTTTGTCTAAAACCTCTTCAAAGATGACCAAAAGAAGTTTTAATCAAATTTTTTGGTGTACATATAATTGATTACGAGCTATTCAACATGATTATATTGCAAAACTTCTATTTTTGTACTTTTACTCAGTTAAAATTCCAACGGGTCCATTATAAGGCCCATTTAGACTACTTGGTCTAAAACCTTCTTCAAAAAGTACCACAAAAAGAGGTTTCAATTAAATTTTTGGTGTACATATAATTGATTTTTGAGCTATTCAACATGATTATGTTGCAAAACCTCAATTTTTGTACCTTTTACTCAGTTAAATTTCCAACGAGTCCATTATAAGGCACATTTAGACCTACTCGTCTAAAACCTCTTCAAAAAGATGACCGCAAAAGAAGTTTTAATCAAATTTTTTGGTGTACATATAATTGATTTCAAGCTATTCAACATGATTATATTGCAAAAACTTCTATTTTTGTACTTTTTTACTCAGTTAAATTTCCAACGGGTCCATTATAAGGCCCATTTAGACTACTTTGTCTAAAAAAACCTTTACAAAAAGTACCACAAAAAAGAGGTTTCAATTAAATTTTTGGTGTACATTTAATTGATTTCGAGCTATTCAACATGATTATGTTGCAAAACCTCAATTTTTACCTTTTTTTACTTAGTTAAATTTCCAACGAGTCCATTTATAAGGCACATTTAGACCTACTGCGTCTAAAAAACCTCTTCAAAAAGATGACCGCAAAGAAGTTTTAATCAAATTTTTTGGTGTACATATAATTGATTTACGAGCTATTCAACATGATTATATTGCAAAACTTCTATTTTTGTACTTTTTTACTCAGTTAAATTTCCAACGGGTCCATTTAAGGCCCATTTAGACCTACTGTCTAAAACCTTTACAAAAAAGTACCACAAAAGAGGTTTCAATTAAAATTTTTGGTGTACATTTAATTGATTTTGAGCTATTCAACATGATTATGTTGCAAAACCTCAATTTTTGTACCTTTTACTTAGTTAAATTTCCAACGAGTCCATTATAAGGCACATTTAGACCTACTAGTCTAAAACCTCTTCAAAGATGACCGCAAAAGAAGTTTTAATCAAATTTTTGGTGTACATATAATTGATTTCAAGCTATTCAACATGATTATGTTGCAAAACCTCATTTTTGTACCTTTTACTAGTTAAATTTCCAACGAGTCCGTTATAAGGCACATTTAAACCTACTCGTCTAAAACCTCTCAAAATGATGAAAAGAAGTTTTAATCAAATTTTTGGTGTACATATAACTGATTAGAGCTATTCAACATGATTATATTGCAAAACTTCTATTTTTTGTACTTTTTAAGTTAAAATTCCAACGGGTCCATTGCAAGGCCCATTTAGATTTGGTAAAACCTTTTACCACAAAAGAGGTTTCAATTAAATTTTTGGTGTACATTTAATTGATTTCGAGCTATTCAACATGATTATGTTGCAAAACCTCAATTTTTGTACCTTTTACTCAAGTTAAATTTCCAACGAGTCCGTTATAAGGCACATTTAGACCTACTCGTCTAAAACCTCTTCAAAGATGACCGCAAAAGAAGTTTTTAATCAAATTTTTGGTGTACATATAACTGATTTTGAGCTATTCAACATGATTATATTGCAAAAAACTTCTATTTTGTACTTTTTACTCAGTTAAAATTCCAACGGGTCCATTGCAAGGCCCATTTAGACTCTTTTGGTCTAAAAACTTTACAAAAAAGTACCACAAAAGAGGTTTCAATTAAATTTTTTGGTGTACATTTAATTGATTTCGAGCTATTCAACATGATTATGTTGCAAAACCTCAATTTTGTACCTTTTACTTAGTTAAATTTCCAACGAGTCCATTATAAGGCACATTTAGACCTACTGCGTCTAAAACCTCTTCAAAGATGACCGCAAAAGAAGTTTTAATCAAATTTTTTTGGTGTACATATAACTGATTACGAGCTATTCAACATGATTATTGCAAAAAACTTTTTCTATTTTGTACTTTTTACTCAGTTAAAATTCCAACGGGTCCATTGCAAAGCCCATTTAGACTTACTTTTGGTCTAAAACTTTAAAAAAAGTACCACAAAAAGAGGTTTCAATTAAATTTTTGGTGTATTTAATTGATTTTGAGCTATTCAACATGATTATGTTGCAAAACCTCAATTTTGTACCTTTTACTAGTTAAATTTCCAACGAGTCCGTTATAAGGCACATTTAGACCTACTCGTCTAAAACCTCTTCAAAGATGACCGCAAAAAGAAGTTTTAATCAAATTTTTTGGTGTACATATAACTGATTACGAGCTATTCAACACGATTATATTGCAAAACTTCTATTTCTGTACTTTTTACTCAGTTAAAATTCCAACGGGTCCATTGCAAGGCCCATTTAGACCTCTTTGGTGTCAAAACCTTTACAAAAGTACCACAAAAAAGAGGTTTCAATTAAATTTTTTGTGTACATATAATTGATTTCGAGCTATTCAACATGATTATGTTGCAAAACCTCAATTTTTGTACCTTTTACTTAGTTAAATTTCCAACGAGTCCGTTATAAGGCACATTTAGACCTACTCGTCTAAAACCTCAAAAAGATGACCAAAAAAGAAGTTTTAATCAAATTTTTGGTGTACATATAACTGATTTTTGAGCTATTCAACATGATTATATTGCAAAACTTCTATTTTTGTACTTTTTACTCAGTTAAATTTCCAACGGGTCCATTATAAGGCCCATTTAAACCTACTGGTCTAAAACCTTTTTCAAAAAAGTACCACAAAAGAGGTTTCAATTAAATTTTTGGTGTACATATAATTGATTTCGAGCTATTCAACATGATTATGTTGCAAAACCTCATTTTTGTACTTTTTACTCAGTTAAATTTCCAACGAGTCCATTATAAGGCCCATTTAGACCTACTGTGTCTAAAAACCTCTTCAAAGATGACCAAAAAAGAAGTTTTCAATCAAATTTTTGGTGTACATATAATTGATTTTGAGCTATTCAACATGATTATTGCAAAACCTCAATTTTGTACTTTTTTTACTTAGTTAAAATTCCAACGGGTCCATTATAAGGCCCATTTAGACTACTTTGTCTAAAACTTTACAAAAAGATACCAAAAAGAGGTTTTAATTAAATTTTTGGTGTACATATAATTGATTTCAAGCTATTCAACATGATTATGTTGCAAAACCTCAATTTTTGTACTTTTTACAATTTAAAGTTAAATTTCCAACGAGTCCATTATAAGGCACATTTAGACCTACTCTGTCTAAAACCTCTTCAAAGATGACCGCAAAAGAAGTTTTAATCAAATTTTTGGTGTACATATAACTGATTACGAGCTATTCAACATGATTATATTGCAAAACTTCTTTTTTTGTACTTTTACTTAGTTAAAATTCCAGGGTCCATTGTAAGGCCCATTTAGACCTTTGTCTAAAACTCTTTACAAAAAGTACCACAAAAGAGGTTTCAATTAAATTTTTTGGTGTACATTATAATTGATTTCAAGCTATTCAACATGATTATGTTGCAAAACCTCAATTTTTTGTACCTTTTACTCAGTTAAATTTCCAACTCTTGAGTCCGTTATAAGGCACATTTAGACCTACTCGTCTAAAACCTCTTCAAAGATGACCCAAAAAAGAAGTTTTAATCAAATTTTTGGTGTACATATAACTGATTACGAGCTATTCAACATGATTATATTGCAAAACTTCTATTTTTGTACTTTTTACTCAGTTAAAATTCCAACGGGTCCATTGTAAGGCCCATTTAGACCTGCTGGTCTAAAACCTTTACAAAAAGTACCGCAAAAGAGGTTTCAATTAAATTTTTGGTGTACATTTAATTGATTTCGAGCTATTCAACATGATTATGTTGCAAAACCTCAATTTTTGTACCTTTTACTCAGTTAAATTTCCAACGAGTCCGTTATAAGGCACATTTAGACCTACTCGTCTAAAACCTCTTCAAAGATGACCGCAAAAGAAGTTTTAATCAAATTTTTGGTGTATATATATAACTGATTACGAGCTATTCAACATGATTATATTGCAAAAACTTATTTTTTTGTACTTTTTACTCAGTTAAAATTCCAACGGGTCCATTGCAAGGCCCATTTAGACCTGTTGGTCTAAAACCTTTATAAAAAGTACAACAAAAGAGGTTTCAATTAAATTTTTGGTGTACATTTAATTGATTTCAAGCTATTCAACATGATTATGTTGCAAAACCTCAATTTTTGTACCTTTTACTCAGTTAAATTTCCAACGAGTCCGTTATAAGGCACATTTAGACCTACTCGTCTAAAACCTCTTCAAAGATGACCGCAAAAGAAGTTTTCATCAAATTTTTTGGTGTACATATAACTGATTACGAGCTATTCAACACGATTATATTGCAAAACTTCTATTTTTGTACTTTTTACTCAGTTAAAATTCCAACGGGTCCATTGCAAGGCCCATTTAGACTTGTTTAAAAAACCTTTACAAAAAAAGTACCACAAAAGAGGTTTCAATTAAATTTTTGGTGTATATTTAATTGATTTCTAGCTATTCAACATGATTATGTTGCAAAACCTCAATTTTTGTACCTTTTACTTAGTTAAATTTCCAACGAGTCCGTTATAAGGCACATTTAGACCTACTCGTCTAAAACCTCTTCAAAGATGACCGCAAAAGAAGTTTTCATCAAATTTTTGGTGTACATATAACTGATTACGAGCTATTCAACACGATTACATTGCAAAACTTCTATTTCTGTACTTTTTACTCAGTTAAAATTCCAACGGGTCCATTGCAAGGCCCATTTAGACCTGTTGGTCTGAAACCTTTATAAAAAGTACAACAAAAGAGGTTTCAATTAAATTTTTGGTGTACATTTAATTGATTTCAAGCTATTCAACATGATTATGTTGCAAAACCTCAATTTCTGTACCTTTTACTCAGTTAAATTTCCAACGAGTCCGTTATAAGGCACATTTAGACCTACTCGTCTAAAACCTCTTCAAAGATGACCGCAAAAGAAGTTTTCATCAAATTTTTGGTGTACATATAACTGATTACGAGCTATTCAACACGATTATATTGCAAAAATTTCTTTTTTTGTACTTTTTACTCATTTAAAATTCCAACGGGTCCATTGCAAGGCCCATTTAGACTTCGAGCTATTCAACATGATTTTTGTCTAAAACCTTTACAAAGAGTACCACAAAAGAGGTTTCAATTAAATTTTTGGTGTACATTTAATTGATTTCAAGCTATTCAACATGATTATGTTGCAAAACCTCAATTTTTGTACCTTTTACTCAGTTAAATTTCCAACGAGTCCGTTATAAGGCACATTTAGACCTACTCGTCTAAAACCTTCAAAAAGATGACCGCAAAAGAAGTTTTAATCAAATTTTTGGTGTACATATAACTGATTTGAGCTATTCAACATGAATTATATTGCAAAACTTCTATTTTTTGTACTTTTTACTCAGTTAAATTTCCAACGGGTCCATTATAAGGCCCATTTAGACCTCTTTCGTCTAAAACCTCTTCAAAAAGTACCACAAAAAGAGGTTTTAATAAATTTTTTGGTGTACATATAATTGATTTCGAGCTATTCAACATGATTATGTTGCAAAACCTCAATTTTTGTACCTTTTTTACTTAGTTAAATTTCCAAACGAGTCCATTTAAAGGCACATTTAGACCTACTTGTCTAAAACCTCTTCAAAGATGACCGCAAAAGAAGTTTTAATCAAATTTTTGGTGTACATATAATTGATTTACGAGCTATTCAACATGATTATATTGCAAAACTTCTTCTATTTTTGTTTTTTTTACTTAGTTAAATTTCCAACGAGTCCATTATAAGGCCATTTAGACCTACTTGTCTAAAACCTCTTCAAAAATGTACGCAAAAAGAAGTTTTAATCAAATTTTTGGTGTACATATAATTGATTTGAGCTATTCAACATGATTATATTGCAAAACTTCTATTTTTTGTACTTTTACTAGTTAAAAAACGAGTCCATTATAAGGCCCATTTAGACTTTTTAAAAACCTTTACAAATTTACCAAAAAGAGGTTTCAATTAAATTTTTTGGTGTACATTTAATTGATTTCAAGCTATTCAACATGATTATGTTGCAAAACCTCAATTTTGTACCTTTTACTTAGTTAAATTTCAACGAGTCCATTATAAGGCACATTTAGACCTACCTACTCGTCTAAAAACCTCTTCAAAGATGACCGCAAAAGAAGTTTTAATCAAATTTTTGGTGTACATATAATTGATTACGAGCTATTCAACATGATTATATTGCAAAACTTCTATTTTTGTACTTTTTACTCAGTTAAAATTCCAACGGGTCCATTATAAGGCCCATTTAGACCTTTGGTCTAAAAACCTTTACAAAAAAGTACAACAAAAAGAGTTTTTCAATTAAATTTTTGGTGTACATATAATTGATTTCGAGCTATTCAACATGATTATGTTGCAAAACCTCAATTTTTGTACCTTTTACTCAGTTAAATTTCCAACGAGTCCATTATAAGGCACATTTAGACCTACTCGTCTAAAACCTCTTCAAAAAAAGATGACCGCAAAAGAAGTTTTTAATCAAATTTTTGGTGTACATATAATTGATTACGAGCTATTCAACATGATTATATTGCAAAACTTCTATTTTTGTACTTTTTACTCAGTTAAAATTCCAACGGGTCCATTATAAGGCCCATTTAGACCTACTTTGTCTAAAACCTCTTACAAAAAGATACCACAAAAGAGGTTTCAATTAAATTTTTGGTGTACATTTAATTGATTTCAAGCTATTCAACATGATTATGTTGCAAAACCTCAATTTTTGTACCTTTTACTCAGTTAAATTTCCAACGAGTCCGTTATAAGGCACATTTAGACCTACTCGTCTAAAACCTCTTCAAAGATGACCGCAAAAGAAGTTTTCATCAAAATTTTGGTGTACATATAACTGATTACGAGCTATTCAACACGATTACATTGCAAAACTTCTATTTTTGTACTTTTTACTCAGTTAAAATTCCAACGAGTTTATTGCAAGGCCCATTTAGACCTGTTGGTCTGAAACCTTTATAAAAAGTACAACAAAAGAGGTTTCAATTAAATTTTTGGTGTACATTTAATTGATTTCAAGCTATTCAACATGATTATGTTGCAAAACTGTAATTTATGTACCTTTTACTCAGTTAAATTTCCAACGAGTCCGTTATAAGGCTCATTTAGACCTACTCGTCTAAAACCTCTTCAAAGATGACCGCAAAAGAAGTTTTCATCAAATTTTTGGTGTACATATAACTGATTACGAGCTATTCAACACGATTATATTGCAAAACTTCTATTTCTGTACTTTTTACTCAGTTAAAATTCCAACGGGTCCATTGCAAGGCCCATTTAGACCTGCTGGTCTGAAACCTCTACAAAAAGTACCGCAAAAGAGGTTTCAATTTAATTTTTGGTGTACATATAATTGATTTCGAGCTATTCAACATGATTATGTTGCAAAACCTCAATTTTTGTACCTTTTACTCAGTTAAATTTCCAACGAGTCCGTTATAAGGCACATTTAGACCTACTCGTCTAAAACCTCTTCAAAGATGACCGCAAAAGAAGTTTTCATCAAATTTTTGGTGTACATATAACTGATTACGAGCTATTCAACACGATTATATTGCAAAACTTCTATTTCTGTACTTTTTACTCAGTTAAAATTCCAACGGGTCCATTACAAGGCCCATTTAGACCTGCTGGTCTGAAACCTCTACAAAAAGTACCGCAAAAGAGGTTTCAATTTAATTTCTGGTGTACATATAATTGATTTCGAGCTATTCAACATGATTATGTTGCAAAACCTCAATTTTTGTACCTTTTACTCAGTTAAATTTCCAACGAGTCCGTTATAAGGCTCATTTAGACCTACTCGTCTAAAAACCTCTTCAAAGATGACCGTAAAAAAAGTTTTTCATCAATTTTTTTGGTGTACATATAACTGATTACGAGCTATTCAACACGATTATATTGCAAAACTTCTATTTTGTACTTTTTACTCAAGTTAAAATTCCAACGGGTCCATTGCAAGGCCCATTTTTTAGACTCTTTGGTAAAAACCTCTACAAAAAGTACCACAAAAGAGGTTTCAATTTAAATTTTTGGTGTACATATAATTGATTTCGAGCTATTCAACATGATTATGTTGCAAAACCTCAATTTTTGTACCTTTTACTCAGTTAAATTTCCAACGAGTCCGTTTTATATAAGGCTCATTTAGACCTACTCGTCTAAAACCTCTTCAAAGATGACCGCAAAAAAGTTTTCATCAAATTTTTGGTGTACATATAACTGATTACGAGCTATTCAACACGATTATATTGCAAAACTTCTATTTTTACTTTTTTACTCAGTTAAAATTCCAACGGGTCCATTGCAAGGCCCATTTAGACTTCTTGTGTGCAAAACCTCTACAAAAGTACCACAAAAGAGGTTTCAATTAAATTTTTGGTGTACATATAATTGATTTCGAGCTATTCAACATGATTATGTTGCAAAAAACCTCAATTTTTTGTACCTTTTACTCGGTTAAATTTCCAACGAGTCCGTTATAAGGCTCATTTAGACCTACTCGTCTAAAACCTCTTCAAAGATGACCGCAAAAAAGTTTTCATCAAATTTTTGGTGTACATATAACTGATTTTGAGCTATTCAACACGATTATATTGCAAAACTTCTATTTTTGTACTTTTTACTCAAGTTTAAAATTCCAACGGGTCCATTGCAAGGCCCATTTAGACTCTTTGTGCGAAACCTCTACAAAAAGTACCGCAAAAGAGGTTTCAATTTAATTTTGTGTACATATAATTGATTTCGAGCTATTCAACATGATTATGTTGCAAAACCTCAATTTTGTACCTTTTACTCAGTTAAATTTCCAACGAGTCCGTTATAAGGCTCATTTAGACCTACTCGTCTAAAAACCTCTTCAAAGATGACCATAAAAAAAGTTTTTTTCATCAAATTTTTGGTGTACATATAACTGATTACGAGCTATTCAACACGATTATATTGCAAAACTTCTATTTATGTACTTTTTACTCAGTTAAAATTCCAACGGGTCCATTACAAGGCCCATTTAGACCTGCTGGTCTGAAACCTCTACAAAAAGTACCGCAAAAGAGGTTTCAATTTAATTTCTGGTGTACATATAATTGATTTCGAGCTATTCAACATGATTATGTTGCAAAACCTCAATTTCTGTACCTTTAACTCAGTTAAATTTCCAACGAGTCCGTTATAAGGCTCATTTAGACCTACTCGTCTAAAACCTCTTCAAAGATGACCGTAAAAGAAGTTTTCATCAAATTTTGGGTGTACATATAACTGATTACGAGCTATTCAACACGATTATATTGCAAAACTTCTATTTCTGTACTTTTTACTCAGTTAAAATTCCAACGGGTCCATTACAAGGCCCATTTAGACTCTTTGGTCAAAAACCTCTACAAAAAGTACCGCAAAAGAGGTTTCAATTAAATTTTTGGTGTACATATAATTGATTTCGAGCTATTCAACATGATTATGTTGCAAAACCTCAATTTTTTGTACCTTTTTTTACTCAGTTAAATTTCCAACGAGTCCGTTATAAGGCTCATTTTAGACCTACTCGTCTAAAACCTCTTCAAAGACCGTAAAAAAAGTTTTTATCAAATTTTTGGTGTACATATAACTGATTACGAGCTATTCAACACGATTATATTGCAAAACTTCTATTTCTGTACTTTTTACTCAGTTAAAATTCCAACGGGTCCATTGCAAGGCCCATTTAGACCTGCTGGTCTGAAACCTCTACAAAAAGTACCGCAAAAGAGGTTTCAATTTAATTTCTGGTGTACATATAATTGATTTCGAGCTATTCAACATGATTATGTTGCAAAACCTCAATTTTTGTACCTTTTACTCAGTTAAATTTCCAACGAGTCCGTTATAAGGCTCATTTAGACCTACTCGTCTAAAACCTCTTCAAAGATGACCGTAAAAGAAGTTTTTATCAAATTTTGGGTGTACATATAACTGATTACGAGCTATTCAACACGATTATATTGCAAAACTTCTATTTTTGTTTTTTTTTTTACTCAATTAAAATTCCACGGGTCCATTACAAGGCCCATTTAGACTCTTTGTGTTGAAACCTCTACAAAAAAGTACCACAAAAGAGGTTTCAATTTAATTTTTGGTGTACATCTAGTTGATTTCGAGCTATTCAACATGATTATGTTGCAAAACCTCAATTTTTGTACCTTTTACTCAGTTAAATTTCCAACGAGTCCGTTATAAGGCTCATTTAGACCTACTCGTCTAAAACCTCTTCAAAGATGACCGCAAAAGAAGTTTTCATCAAATTTTTGGTGTGTACATATACTGATGATTACGAGCTATTCAACACGATTATATTGCAAAACTTCTATTTTCTGTACTTTTTACTCAAGTTAAAATTCCAACGGGTCCATTGCAAGGCCCATTTAGACTCTTTGGTCTGAAACCTCTCTAAAAAAGTACCGCAAAAAGAGGTTTCAATTTAAATTTTTTGGTGTACATATAATTGATTTCGAGCTATTCAACATGATTATGTTGCAAAACCTCAATTTTTGTACCTTTTACTCGTTAAATTTCCAACGAGTCCGTTATAAGGCTCATTTAGACCTACTCGTCTAAAACCTCTTCAAAGATGACCATAAAAAAGTTTTTTATCATCAAATTTTGGGTGTACATATAACTGATTACGAGCTATTCAACACGATTATATTGCAAAACTTCTATTTTGTACTTTTTTACTCAGTTAAAATTCCAACGGGTCCATTACAAGGCCCATTTAGACTCTTTGGTGCGAAACCTCTAAAAAAAAGTAGTACAAAAGAGGTTTCAATTTAATTTTTGGTGTACATCTAGTTGATTTCGAGCTATTCAACATGATTATGTTGCAAAACCTCAATTTTTGTACCTTTTACTCAGTTAAATTTCCAACGAGTCCGTTATAAGGCTCATTTAGACCTACTCGTCTAAAACCTCTTCAAAGATGACCGTAAAAGAAGTTTTTATCAAATTTTGGGTGTACATATAACTGATTACGAGCTATTCAACACGATTATATTGCAAAACTTCTATTTCTGTACTTTTTACTCAGTTAAAATTCCAACGGGTCCATTACAAGGCCCATTTAGACCTGCTGGTCTGAAACCTCTACAAAAAGTACCGCAAAAGAGGTTTCAATTTAATTTCTGGTGTACATATAATTGATTTCGAGCTATTCAACATGATTATGTTGCAAAACCTCAATTTCTGTACCTTTTACTCAGTTAAATTTCCAACGAGTCCGTTATAAGGCTCATTTAGACCTACTCGTCTAAAACCTCTTCAAAGATGACCGCAAAAGAAGTTTTCATCAAATTTTGGGTGTACATATAACTGATTACGAGCTATTCAACACGATTATATTGCAAAACTTCTATTTACTTTTTACTCAATTTAAAATTCAACGGGTCCATTACAAGGCCCATTTAGACTCTTTGTGCGAAACCTCTACAAAAAGTACATAAAAAGAGGTTTCAATTTATTTTTGGTGTACATATAATTGATTTCGAGCTATTCAACATGATTATGTTGCAAAACCTCAATTTCTGTACCTTTTACTCAGTTAAATTTCCAACGAGTCCGTTATAAGGCTCATTTAGACCTACTCGTCTAAAACCTCTTCAAAGATGACCGCAAAAGAAGTTTTTATCAAATTTTGGGTGTACATATAACTGATTACGAGCTATTCAACACGATTATATTGCAAAACTTCTATTTCTGTACTTTTTACTCAGTTAAAATTCCAACGGGTCCATTACAAGGCCCATTTAGACCTGCTGGTCTGAAACCTCTACAAAAAGTACCGCAAAAGAGGTTTCAATTTAATTTCTGGTGTACATATAATTGATTTCGAGCTATTCAACATGATTATGTTGCAAAACCTCAATTTCTGTACCTTTTACTCAGTTAAATTTCCAACGAGTCCGTTATAAGGCTCATTTAGACCTACTCGTCTAAAACCTCTTCAAAGATGATGACCAAAAAAAGTTTTTATCAAATTTTGGGTGTACATATAACTGATTACGAGCTATTCAACACGATTATATTGCAAAACTTCTATTTCTGTACTTTTTACTCAGTTAAAATTCCAACGGGTCCATTACAAGGCCCATTTAGACCTGCTGGTCTGAAACCTCTACAAAAAGTACCGCAAAAGAGGTTTCAATTTAATTTTTTGGTGTACATATAATTGATTTCGAGCTATTCAACATAAATTTCCAACGAGTCCGTTTATAAGGCTCATTTAGACCTACTAATGTCTAAAACCTCTTCAAATTAAATTAAAACCTTTTTTGGTACTTTTTAAAGATTTTTTAGACAAAGAGGTCTAAATGGGCCTTATAATGGACCCGATTGGAATTTTAATTCTATTGCAAAAAAAAAAGTACATAAAATAGAAGTTTTGCAATATAATCATGTTGAATAGCTCAAAAATCAGTTATATGTACACCAAAAAATTTGATTAAAACTTTTTTAAAGGTCATTTTGAAGAGGTTTAAACAAAGTAGGTCTAAATGTGCCTTATAATGGACTCGTTGAAAACCTAGAGTAAAAAGGTATTAAATTGAGGTTTTGCAACATAATCATGTTGAATAGCTGAAATCAATTATATGTACATTAAAAAAATTTAAACTGAAATTAAAAGGTTTTTTTTTGTAAGTTTTAGATTTAAAAAAGGTCTAAATGGCCTTGCAATGGACCAATTATTGGGAATTTTAACTGAGTAAAAAGTATAAAAATAGAAGTTTTGCAATATAATCATGTTGAATAGCATATAATTGATTTATGTACACAAAAATTTGAAAAAAACTTTTTTTTTGGTCATCTTTGAAGAGGTTTTAGACAAGTAGGTCTAAATGAGCCTTATAAAAACTCCATTGAAATTTAAACGAGTAAAAGGTACAAAAATTGAGGTTTTGCAACATAATCATGTTGAATAGCTCGAAATCAATTATATGTACACCAAAAATTTAATTGAAACCTTTTTTTGGTACTTTTTGTAAAGGTTTTGCATCAAAAAAGTCTAAATGGGCTTTTGCAATGGACCGTTTGGAATTTTAACTCGAGTAAAAAAGTACAAAAATAGAAGTTTTGCAATATAATCATGTTGAATAGCTCGTAATCAGTTTATATGTACACCAAAAAATTTGATGAAAACTTTTTTTTGGTCATCTTTGAAGAGGTTTTAGACGAGTAGGTCTAAATGTGCCTTATAACGGACTCGTTGGAAATTTAACTGAGTAAAAGGTACAGAAATTGAGGTTTTGCAACATAATCATGTTGAATAGCTCGAAATCAATTATATGTACACCAAAAATTTAATTGAAACCTCTTTTGTGTATTTTTTGTAGGTTTTTCATCAAGCAGGTCTAAATGGGCCTTGCAATGGACCCGTTGGAATTTTAACTGAGTAAAAAGTACAGAAATAGAAGTTTGGCAATGTTGAATAGCTCGTAATCAGTTATATGTACACCAAAAATTTGATGAAAACTTCTTTTGCGGTCATCTTTGAAGAGGTTTTAGACATAAGTAGGTCTAAATGAGCCTTATAACGGACTCGTTGGAAATTTAAATGAGTAAAAGGTACAAAAATTGAGGTTTTGCAACATAATCATGTTGAATAGCTCGAAATCAATTATATGTACACCAAAAATTTAATTGAAACCTCTTTTTGTGGTACTTTTTGTAAAGGTTTCGCATCAGCAGTCTAAATGGGCCTTGCAATGGACCCGTTGGAATTTTAACCGAGTAAAAAAAGTACAGAAATAGAAGTTTTGCAATATAATCGTGTTGAATAGCTCGTAATCGTTATATGTACACCAAAAATTTGATGAAAAACTTTTTTGCGGTCATCTTGGAAGAGGTTTTAGACGAGTAGGTCTAAATGTGCCTTATAACGAACTCGTTGGAAATTAAATGAGTAAAAGGTACAGAAATTGAGGTTTTGCAACATAATCATGTTGAATAGCTCGAAATCAATTATATGTACACCAAAAATTTAAATTGAAACCCTTTTTGTGGTACTTTTTAAAGGTTTTGATCAAAGAGGTCTAAATGGGCCTTGCAATGGACCCATTGGAATTTTAAATCGAGTAAAAAGTACAGAAATAGAAGTTTTGCAATATAATCGTGTTGAATAGCTCGTAATCAGTTATATGTACACCAAAAAATTTGATGAAAACTTTTTTTGGTCATCTTTGAAGAGGTTTTAGACATAAAGTAGGTCTAAATGAGCCTTATAACGGACTCGTTGGAAATTTAATGAGTAAAAGGACAAAATTGAGGTTTTGCAACATAATCATGTTGAATAGCTCGAAATCAATTATATGTACACCAAAAATTAAATTGAAACCTCTTTTTGGTACTTTTTTGTAGAGGTTTTACATCAAAGAGTCTAAATGGGCCTTGCAATGGACCCGTTGGAATTTTAATAGTAAAGTAAAAAGTATAGAAATAGAAGTTTTGCAATATAATCATGTTGAATAGCTCGTAATCGTTATATGTACACCAAAAATTTGATGAAAACTTCTTTTTTTGCGGTCATCTTTGAAGAGGTTTTTTAGACGAGTAGGTCTAAATGAGCCTTATAACGGACTCGTTGGAAATTTAATGAGTAAAAGGTACAAAATTGAGGTTTTGCAACATAATCATGTTGAATAGCTCGAAAAATCAATTATATGTACACCAAAAATTAAATTGAAACCTCTTTTTATGGTTTTTTTTGTAGAGGTTTCAGACCAAAGAGTCTAAATGGGCCTTGCAATGGACCCGTTGGAATTTTAACTGAGTAAAAAGTAGAAATAGAAGTTTTGCAATATAATCATGTTGAATAGCTCGTAATCGTTATATGTACACCAAAAATTTGATAAAAAACTTTTTTTGGTCATCTTTGAAGAGGTTTTTTAGACAGTAGGTCTAAATGAGCCTTATAACGGACTCGTTGGAAATTTAAATGAGTAAAAGGTATGTAAATTGAGGTTTTGCAACATAATCATGTTGAATAGCTCGAAATCAATTATATGTACACAAAAATTAAATTGAAACCTCTTTATGGTACTTTTTGTAGAGGTTTCAGACCAGCAGGTCTAAATGGGCCTTGCAATGGACCCGTTGGAATTTTAATTGAGTAAAAAGTACAGAAATAGAAGTTTTGCAATATAATCATGTTGAATAGCTCGTAATCAGTTATATGTACACCAAAAATTTGATAAAAAACTTTTTTACGGTCATCTTTGAAGAGGTTTTAGACGAGTAGGTCTAAATGAGCCTTATAACGGACTCGTTGGAAATTTAAATGAGTAAAAGGTACAAGTAAATTGAGGTTTTGCAACATAATCATGTTGAATAGCTCGAAATCAATTATATGTACACCAAAAATTAAATTGAAACCTCTTTTTGGTACTTTTTGTAGAGGTTTCAGATCAAAGAGTCTAAATGGGCCTTGCAATGGACCCCTGGAATTTTAACTGAGTAAAAAAGTACAAAAATAGAAGTTTTGCAATATAATCGTGTTGAATAGCTCGTAATCAGTTATATGTACACCAAAAAAATTTGATGAAAACTTTTTTACGGTCATCTTTGAAGAGGTTTTAGACGAGTAGGTCTAAATGAGCCTTATAACGGACTCGTTGGAAATTTAACTGAGTAAAAGGTACAGTAAATTGAGGTTTTGCAACATAATCATGTTGAATAGCTCGAAATCAATTATATGTACACCAAAAATTAAATTGAAACCCTTTTTTTTGTATACTTTTTGTAAGAGGTTTGCATCAAAGTCTAAATGGGCCTCAATGGACCCGTTGGAATTTTAAACTGAGTAAAAAGTACAGTAAATAGAAGTTTTGCAATATAATCGTGTTGAATAGCTCGTAATCAGTTATATGTACACCAAAAATTTGATAAAAACTTTTTTGCGGTCATCTTTGAAGAGGTTTTAGACATAAGTAGGTCTAAATGAGCCTTATAACGGACTGCTTGAAATTTAAACGAGTAAAAGGTACGTAAATTGAGGTTTTGCAACATAATCATGTTGAATAGCTCGAAATCAATTATATGTACACCAAAAATTAAATTGAAACCTCTTTTTTTGCGGTACTTTTTGTAGAGGTTTTAGATCAAAGCAGTCTAAATGGGCCTTGCAATGGACCCGTTGGAATTTTAAATCGAGTAAAAAGTACAGTAAATAGAAGTTTTGCAATATAATCGTGTTGAATAGCTCGTAATCAGTTATATGTACACCAAAAAATTTGATAAAACTTTTTTTACGGTCATCTTTGAGGAGGTTTTGCAACATAAGTAGGTCTAAATGAGCCTTATAACAGACTCGTTGGAAATTTAACTGAGTAAAAGGTACAGAAATTGAGGTTTTGCAACATAATCATGTTGAATAGCTCGAAATCAATTAGATGTACACCAAAAATTAAATTGAAACCTCTTTTGCGGTACTTTTTGTAGAGGTTTTTGCATCAAAAGAGTCTAAATGGGCCTTGCAATGGACCCATTGGAATTTTAACTGAGTAAAAAGTACAGAAATAGAAGTTTTGCAATATAATCGTGTTGAATAGCTCGTAATCAGTTATATGTACACCCAAAATTTGATAAAAACTTCTTTTACGGTCATCTTTGAAGAGGTTTTAGACAAGTAGGTCTAAATGAGCCTTATAACGGACTCGTTGGAAATTTAACTGAGTAAAAGGTACATAAATTGAGGTTTTGCAACATAATCATGTTGAATAGCTCGAAATCAATTATATGTACACCAAAAAATTAAATTGAAACCCTTTTGCGGTACTTTTTGTAGAGGTTTTTCAGACAAAGAGTCTAAATGGGCCTTGCAATGGACCGCTGGAATTTTAATTGAGTAAAAAGTACGTAAATAGAAGTTTTGCAATATAATCGTGTTGAATAGCTCGTAATCAGTTATATGTACACCAAAAATTTGATAAAAACTTTTTACGGTCATCTTTGAAGAGGTTTTTAGACGAGTAGGTCTAAATGAGCCTTATAACGGACTCGTTGGAAATTTAATCGAGTAAAAGGTACAGTAAATTGAGGTTTTGCAACATAATCATGTTGAATAGCTCGAAATCAATTAGATGTACACCAAAAAATTAAATTGAAACCTCTTTGCGGTACTTTTTGTAGAGGTTTTGCACATCAAAGAGGTCTAAATGGGCCTTGCAATGGACCCGTTGGAATTTTAATTGAGTAAAAAGTACGTAAATAGAAGTTTTGCAATATAATCGTGTTGAATAGCTCGTAATCAGTTATATGTACACCAAAAATTTGATAAAACTTTTTTTTGCGGTCATCTTTGAAGAGGTTTTAGATATAAGTAGGTCTAAATGAGCCTTATAACGGACTCGTTGGAAATTTAATCGAGTAAAAGGTACATAAATTGAGGTTTTGCAACATAATCATGTTGAATAGCTCGAAATCAACTTATATGTACACCAAAAATTAAATTGAAACCCCTTTTATGGTACTTTTTTTAGAGGTTTTGCATCAAAGCAGTCTAAATGGGCCTTGCAATGGACCCGTTGGAATTTTAATTGAGTAAAAAAGTACGTAAATAGAAGTTTTGCAATATAATCGTGTTGAATAGCTCGTAATCGTTATATGTACACCAAAAATTTGATAAAAACTTTTTTTACGGTCATCTTTGAAGAGGTTTTGCAACATAAGTAGGTCTAAATGAGCCTTATAACAGACTCGTTGGAAATTTAACTGAGTAAAAGGTACAGAAATTGAGGTTTTGCAACATAATCATGTTGAATAGCTCGAAATCAACTAGATGTACACCAAAAATTAAATTGAAACCTCTTTTATGTACTTTTTGTAGAGGTTTTGCAACAAAGAGGTCTAAATGGGCCTTGTAATGGACCCGTTGGAATTTTAACTGAGTAAAAAGTACATAAATAGAAGTTTTGCAATATAATCGTGTTGAATAGCTCGTAATCAGTTATATGTACACCAAAAATTTGATAAAAACTTTTTTTACGGTCATCTTTGAAGAGGTTTTGCAACATAAGTAGGTCTAAATGAGCCTTATAACGGACTCGTTGGAAATTTAACTGAGTAAAAGGTACGTAAATTGAGGTTTTGCAACATAATCATGTTGAATAGCTCGAAATCAATTAGATGTACACAAAAAATTAATTGAAAACCTTTTATGTGTACTTTTTGTAGAGGTTTTGCATCAAGAGAGTCTAAATGGGCCTTGCAATGGACCCGTTGGAATTTTAACTGAGTAAAAAGTACGTAAATAGAAGTTTTGCAATATAATCGTGTTGAATAGCTCGTAATCATTTATATATGTACACCCAAAATTTGATAAAAAACTTTTTTACGGTCATCTTTGAAGAGGTTTTAGACATAAGTAGGTCTAAATGAGCCTTATAACGGACTCGTTGGAAATTTAATCGAGTAAAAGGTACAGTAAATTGAGGTTTTGCAACATAATCATGTTGAATAGCTCGAAATCAACTAGACGTACACCAAAAATTAAATTGAAACCCCTTTTGCGGTATTTTTTTGTAGAGGTTTCGCATCAAAAGAGTCTAAATGGGCCTTGTAATGGACCCGTTGGAATTTTAATTGAGTAAAAAGTACATAAATAGAAGTTTTGCAATATAATCGTGTTGAATAGCTCGTAATCGTTTATATGTACACAAAAAAATTTGATAAAAACTTTTTTTACGGTCATCTTTGAAGAGGTTTTGCAAGATAAGTAGGTCTAAATGAGCCTTATAACGGACTCGTTGGAAATTTAACTGAGTAAAAGGTACAGAAATTGAGGTTTTGCAACATAATCATGTTGAATAGCTCGAAATCAATTATATGTACACCAAAAATTAAATTGAAACCTCTTTTGCGGTACTTTTTGTAGAGGTTTCAGACCAGCAGGTCTAAATGGGCCTTGCAATGGACCCGTTGGAATTTTAATTGAGTAAAAAGTACATAAATAGAAGTTTTGCAATATAATCGTGTTGAATAGCTCGTAATCAGTTATATGTACACCCAAAATTTGATAAAAACTTTTTTACGGTCATCTTTGAAGAGGTTTTGCAACATAAGTAGGTCTAAATGAGCCTTATAACGGACTCGTTGGAAATTTAACTGAGTAAAAGGTACAGAAATTGAGGTTTTGCAACATAATCATGTTGAATAGCTCGAAATCAACTAGACGTACACCAGAAATTAAATTGAAACCCCTTTTGCGGTACTTTTTGTAGAGGTTTCAGACCAGCAGGTCTAAATGGGCCTTGTAATGGACCCGTTGGAATTTTAATTGAGTAAAAAGTACATAAATAGAAGTTTTGCAATATAATCGTGTTGAATAGCTCGTAATCAGTTATATGTACACCCAAAATTTGATAAAAACTTTTTTTACGGTCATCTTTGAAGAGGTTTTGCAACATAAGTAGGTCTAAATGAGCCTTATAACGGACTCGTTGGAAATTTAAATCGAGTAAAAGGTACAAAAATTGAGGTTTTGCAACATAATCATGTTGAATAGCTCGAAATCAACTAGATGTACACCAAAATTAAATTGAAACCTCTTTTACGGTATTTTTTTTGTAGAGGTTTTTCAAACCAAAGAGTCTAAATGGGCCTTGCAATGGACCCGTTGGAATTTTTAATTGAGTAAAAAGTACAGAAATAGAAGTTTTGCAATATAATCGTGTTGAATAGCTCGTAATCAGTTATATGTACACCAAAAATTTGATAAAAAACTTTTTTACGGTCATCTTTGAAGAGGTTTTGCAACATAAGTAGGTCTAAATGAGCCTTATAACGGACTCGTTGGAAATTTAATCGAGTAAAAGGTACAAAAATTGAGGTTTTGCAACATAATCATGTTGAATAGCTCGAAATCAATTATATGTACACACCAAAAATTAAATTGAAACCTTTTTTTGGTATTTTTTTGTAGAGGTTTCGCATCAAAGAGTCTAAATGGGCCTTGCAATGGACCCGTTGGAATTTTAATCGAGTAAAAAAGTATATAGAAATAGAAGTTTTGCAATATAATCGTGTTGAATAGCTCGTAATCAGTTTATATGTACACCCAAAAATTTGATGAAAACTTTTTTACGGTCATCTTTGAAGAGGTTTTAGACGAGTAGGTCTAAATGAGCCTTATAACGGACTCGTTGGAAATTTAACTGAGTAAAAGGTACAGAAATTGAGGTTTTGCAACATAATCATGTTGAATAGCTCGAAATCAATTATATGTACACCAAAAATTAAATTGAAACCCTTTTTATGTATTTTTTTGTAGAGGTTTCAGACCAGCAGGTCTAAATGGGCCTTGCAATGGACCCGTTGGAATTTTAATTGAGTAAAAAGTACATAAATAGAAGTTTTGCAATATAATCGTGTTGAATAGCTCGTAATCAGTTATATGTACACCCAAAATTTGATGAAAACTTCTTTTACGGTCATCTTTGAAGAGGTTTTAGACAAGTAGGTCTAAATGAGCCTTATAACGGACTCGTTGGAAATTTAATCGAGTAAAAAGGTACGTAAATTGAGGTTTTGCAACATAATCATGTTGAATAGCTCGAAATCAATTATATGTACACCAAAAATTAAATTGAAACCTCTTTTATGTACTTTTTTGTAGAGGTTTTGCATCAAAGAGTCTAAATGGGCCTTGCAATGGACCCGTTGGAATTTTAATTGAGTAAAAAGTACGTAAATAGAAGTTTTGCAATATAATCGTGTTGAATAGCTCGTAATCGTTATATGTACACCCAAAATTTGATAAAAACTTTTTTACGGTCATCTTTGAAGAGGTTTTAGATAAGTAGGTCTAAATGAGCCTTATAACGGACTCGTTGGAAATTTAATCGGTAAAAGTAAAAGGTACAAAATTGAGGTTTTGCAACATAATCATGTTGAATAGCTCGAAATCAATTATATGTACACCAAAAATTAAATTGAAAACCCTTTTTGTGGTACTTTTTTGTAGAGGTTCGCACCAAAGCAGTCTAAATGGGCCTTGCAATGGACCCGTTGGAATTTTAATCGAGTAAAAAAAAGTACATAAATAGAAGTTTTGCAATATAATCGTGTTGAATAGCTCGTAATCAGTTATATGTACACCAAAAAATTTGATAAAAACTTTTTTTTTGGTCATCTTTGAAGAGGTTTTAGACAAGTAGGTCTAAATGAGCCTTATAACGGACTCGTTGGAAATTTAACTGAGTAAAAGGTACAAAAATTGAGGTTTTGCAACATAATCATGTTGAATAGCTCGAAATCAATTATATGTACACAAAAATTAAATTGAAACCCTTTTATGGTACTTTTTTGTAGAGGTTTAGACATCAAAGCAGGTCTAAATGGGCCTTGCAATGGACCCGTTGGAATTTTAATGAGTAAAAGTAGTATAAATAGAAGTTTTGCAATATAATCGTGTTGAATAGCTCGTAATCAGTTATATGTACACCAAAAATTTGATGAAAACTTTTTTTACTGGTCATCTTTGAAGAGGTTTTAGACATAAGTAGGTCTAAATGAGCCTTATAACGGACTCGTTGGAAATTTAACGAGTAAAAGGTACATAAATTGAGGTTTTGCAACATAATCATGTTGAATAGCTCGAAATCAATTATATGTACACCAAAAATTAAATTGAAACCTCTTTTTAGTGTACTTTTGTAGAGGTTTTCATCAAACAGTCTAAATGGGCCTTGCAATGGACCCGTTGGAATTTTAATCGAGTAAAAAGTACAGTAAATAGAAGTTTTGCAATATAATCGTGTTGAATAGCTCGTAATCGTTATATGTACACCAAAAATTTGATGAAAACTTTTTTTGCGGTCATCTTTGAAGAGGTTTTTAACATAGTAGGTCTAAATGAGCCTTATAACGGACTCGTTGGAAATTTAACTGAGTAAAAGGTACAGAAATTGAGGTTTTGCAACATAATCATGTTGAATAGCTCGAAATCAACTAGATGTACACCAAAAATTAAATTGAAACCTCTTTTGCGGTACTTTTTGTAGAGGTTTCAGACCAGCAGGTCTAAATGGGCCTTGTAATGGACTCGTTGGAATTTTAACCGAGTAAAAAGTACAAAAATAGAAGTTTTGCAATATAATCGTGTTGAATAGCTCGTAATCAGTTATATGTACACCCAAAAATTTGATAAAAACTTTTTTTACGGTCATCTTTGAAGAGGTTTTGCAACATAAGTAGGTCTAAATGAGCCTTATAACAGACTCGTTGGAAATTTAACTGAGTAAAAGGTACAGAAATTGAGGTTTTGCAACATAATCATGTTGAATAGCTCGAAATCAATTATATGTACACCAGAAATTAAATTGAAACCTCTTTTGCGGTACTTTTTGTAGAGGTTTCAGACCAGCAGGTCTAAATGGGCCTTGTAATGGACCCGTTGGAATTTTAATTGAGTAAAAAGTACATAAATAGAAGTTTTGCAATATAATCGTGTTGAATAGCTCGTAATCAGTTATATGTACACCCAAAATTTGATAAAAACTTCTTTTACGGTCATCTTTGAAGAGGTTTTAGACAAGTAGGTCTAAATGAGCCTTATAACAGACTCGTTGGAAATTTAACTGAGTTAAAGGTACAAAAATTGAGGTTTTGCAACATAATCATGTTGAATAGCTCGAAATCAATTAAATGTACACCAGAAATTAAATTGAAAACTCTTTTGTGGTACTTTTTGTAGAGGTTTATGCACAAAGAGTCTAAATGGGCCTTGCAATGGACCCGTTGGAATTTTAACTGAGTAAAAAGTACAGAAATAGAAGTTTTGCAATATAATCGTGTTGAATAGCTCGTAATCAGTTATATGTACACCCAAAATTTGATGAAAACTTCTTTTGCGGTCATCTTTGAAGAGGTTTTAGACGAGTAGGTCTAAATGAGCCTTGAGTAAAAGGTACATAAATTGAGGTTTTGCAACATAATCATGTTGAATAGCTCGAAATCAATTATATGTACACCAAAAATTAAATTGAAACCTCTTTTATGTACTTTTTGTAGAGGTTTGGACCAAAGAGTCTAAATGGGCCTTACAATGGACCCGTTGGAATTTTAATTGAGTAAAAAAGTACAGAAATAGAAGTTTTGCAATATAATCGTGTTGAATAGCTCGTAATCAGTTATATGTACACCAAAAATTTGATTAAAACTTTTTTTTGCGGTCATCTTTGAAGAGGTTTTAGACGAGTAGGTCTAAATGTGCCTTATAACGGACTCGTTGGAAATTTAACTGAGTAAAAGGTACATAAATTGAGGTTTTGCAACATAATCATGT